>JACEEZ010015694.1:457500-490000 GCA_016584305.1 Chionoecetes opilio
TTTTCCGAAAATTTTTAAATTTGGGCCCAATTTGGCAAAAAAATTTTTCAATTAAAAATTGAAAAAATGAAAACCCAAGGGCCCTTTAAAACCTCTTTTTGGGTTTCAAATTAAAAGCTTATTAAGGTGCAAAAAAATTTAAATTTTAGTTTTCCGTGGTTTATCTTTTTCGCTTTAAATTAAACCTATAAGGGAAAATTTTAGAGAAAAGTGGAAAAAAAGGGAAAAAAAATTTAAAAAAAGGAAAAAATTTTTGGGCCTTTAAATTTTACATCAAAACCCCTAAATTTTTCTGGCTTTATTTTCTCATAAAGGCACTACCGTCTGATTAATAGAAAATGGTAACTTTTTTCTGACTGCCCCCTCATGGTCGTATTTTTTTTGACATAGGGTTTAATGAAATTTCGCAAAAAAAAATGTAAAATTTTCCCTTGGCTTTTTTTTTAAAAAATTAGCTTAAACCGTAATAAAAAAAAATTTCATTTATTATATGGGCACTTTTTTCCTTTCCCCCAGGTCTCGAATAAAATCGGGTGCCCTTTGCGGGGCAGGTGACGGTGGGCTTGAGGGATCACGAAAAAATCCCTCAAAACGAGGACCAAGTTCTTTTTGAAAAAAGCCGAACTCTTGGCAATAAAGGGCCCAAAATCATTGGAATTTCCCTGCACGGCATCAAAGCACCAAAAGGGAAACACCCCCAGGGGTTCACGAAGAAAAACCCAAAAATGCCCAAAAGAGTTGCGGGTCTTCTTCGCCCAGCATAACCCCTTCCCCTCGCGAGAAACCCCAAACTCACCACCGTCCTTTCCGGAAAGGGTTGTTTCCAGTAAGATGGTGGACGCACTAAACAGAATCGGGGAGCTGGCAAGGAAGCTCCTTGAAGTCCCAAAAGGGGAAAGGTTTCGGGAAAATGCCCCAAAAAAGTCCAGGGGAGGTCCTGCACGTCACCCCAAACCAATACTTTAAAAACGCGGGGCAAGAAAGCCAATTTTTTCAATCGGGGGGAAGCAGGTGTTTTGGTCACGGGATCCTAAAGATTTCACTCGGCCTGCTGCCCCGCCCCCCAAACTCGACAGCATTCGGGCCCTTTTCGCACCATCACTCCAAAACTTTTTAGCTCTCCCTGCCCCCCTTTTTCTTGCCCTCTTTAAACGCCCAAAAGGCCCCCCCCCCGGGGGTTTCCGCCCAAAAAGTCCCTTTCTCAGGGTTCTGGAAAGTTTAACGGGGCGGCTCCCAGGGCCTCGCCCCCCCTTTCCCTTTTCTCGCGTGCGGGTCCTCGACGGGTTTGGCAAACCCTTTTTCGAAAGCCCCCCCTTTTCCCGGGCTCAGAAAACTTTAAGGACCGGGTTTTGGGGATCCCTCCGGCAAGAGTTCCCCCAACGGGGTTTTTTGGCTAGGGGGATTTGGGCCCCTTTGGGTTTTTGACGGGGGTTACGCCCATCGGCGCGCCCTCAAGACAAGCCCGGGGGAAACCAGCGACCCCCGAGGGGAGGAAAACGATATCGACACCCCCGCAGCGACGAGGAAAAATTTTGGAAGGGCCCTGGCTCACATTTTCCAAAAAAAAAGCAACAAGACGGGGCTTTTGACCCTCTCATTGCCCCCCCAAATCCAGCACCATTCATGGGGTTTTAAACCCCGCCCGTCTGCGCGTGCGGGGCCCCAAAGCCGGGGAAAATTTTCTGGCCCGGGAACGGGCCCAGTTCGTTTCAGAACAAGGGGAAGCGGCCCACTAAGATGAAAATCCCTCTCCTTCTCGACAAAGATTTTGGAGGCAACCGTAGTTTTCTCCGGCACGGGAGGGTCCTCTTTCCTCCTCCTCCAAACATTTCCCCCCAAGTTTACCCCCCCAACACTGCCCCCCAGTTTTGGAAAGACGCCTTTAAACGTTCAGTTTCACCCACGATGAACTGGGCTCCACGGGGAAATGGGGATCACCCCTTCCATGCTCTGACTGGGTTGCGACCCACTTGCGCCCTTTTCGGGAAAGGCAATTTGAAAAAGTTTGGGCCTGGGGTTCCAGGGGGCCCGCCGGGCAACCCTCGACGCTTTTGGGGTTTACACCCCAAACCCCCTGGTCCGCTGACGCAAAAGCCGGCCGTGCGGTGCCGATTCGTGAGCAAAATTTACGGTTTATCCCTGCTCTCTCCCGCAGGCGGGTGGCGGAAACTTCAGAAGAAGAAGGTTGGAGCGCCCCCCCCTCCGACAGTAAACGCCACCACCCACCCCAATTATGCGAGCCCGCAAACGGGCCGTCGTCTGGGGGGGGCTGTGAAAAGGATTTTGGTGACCCTCGACCGATCAAAAACGGCTCGGCCCAAAACCCGGGCGCCTACCCCTTTCCCCCCTCCTCCCGCCCCGCAAGAAACCGGGAGGGATGCAGTGCGGATCGACCAATCCTGCCGCTGTAAACGCCTGCAAGACTCCTTGTTGGGGACCCTTTGCAAATTGCTCCCCGAGTGTGCATCAACGACGGGGAAAGGTTGGGCATGAGGAAAGTCGTTTGGGGTAACGACTAAATTCGATTTTTTTTTTAACTTGTGAACGCTTTGCTTTTCCCCAAGTAAGGGGTTTTTTGTGTTCTTTAAATTTTTATTTTCCCAAAAAAACGCGAGGAGACTCTTTTCGTTGTTTTAAATTTTGTGTTTTGGGAAATTAAAAACTCGGGTCACCCTTTTGGGCGGAAAAAGGCTTTTTGCTTTAAACCCTTTGGTGAAGGGAAATATTTTTAGGGTCTTATCCCAAGAAATTTTTCCCGTTGAAATAACCCCTTTTTTAAACGCAATAATTGTACCCAACCCCCGAAAAATTCGTTAAATTTAAAAGGGGTCCCCAAAACAATTTTTTTGTTATTTTAAAATTTTTTTACTAATTTTAAAAATTTAAATTTTTTAAATTTTTAAGAACTCGGCTTTAAGGGGCCAAAAATTTTTCCTTTTATATTTTTCCCCAATTTTTTTTTCCCCTTATCTCTAATTTCCCTTATTAACAGTAAACCGAAAAAGTACAACCACGGAAATACTCAATAAAATTTTTTTTGCCTCTTAAAAACCCTTCCCAAATTTTGGGCCAAAAAAGAGGTCTCTACGACGTCTGGTTCTCATTCTTGGGAATTTGTAATTGGGCCCAAATTTTTTGCCAATTGCCAAATTGGAAATTGCCCGAAAACTTACCGTAACGGGGACCCAAATACGAAATTTTTGGTTCAGGGGGCCAAAATGCTTAGGATAAGGGCCCCCCAAAATACTTCCTTTACCCAAGGGAAAACAAAAGCCTTTTTTTTTTCCCCCCTTTAAGGGGACCCGACTTTAAGGGGCCCCGAGCGTAAATTTTCCCTTGATTTTCCCCACCATTATACAATTTTTAAAAAATGTAAGCAATTTCTTTGGAAAATTTACTTGATTAATACCCTTTTTCTACTGGGGGCATTTTTTGGTATTTAAGGTACTTTTTCGTAAAAGGCTTTAAAATGAAAATGAATAATACCAAAAAACAAAATTCTGGTGGGGGTGAAGGGTTTGGGTGGGAGGATTTGTACAATGTTTTTTTCCCTTCCCCCCGCTTTTTGGGGGGTTTTCCCCATTAAAAAATAATTTTCTAAAAAATAATTTAAAGGGAAAAATTTAAAAAAAAAACCCCAAGGAGGAAAGGGTTAAAAAAAAAAAAAAACCTTAATTCTATAGGGTTTTAACGTAAACAAAAAACAAAAAATAAAAACCAAAAAAAGCTTTAAATGTCCTTTAATTTTTTTTGAATGCGGGGGGTTTTTTTTTTTTATTTTTTTTTTTTTTTTTTTTTTTTTTTTTTTTTTTTTTTTTTTTTTTTTTTTTTTTTTTTTTTTTTTTTTTTTTTGTTGCAAAAATTTTAAATTAAAAAATAATTAATAAAAAAAAAATAAAAAAAAATTTTCCCGGGGGTTTTTTAGTTTTTTTTTTTTTTTACGTTTAAACCTAAGAAATGGAAAATTTTTTTTTGTAAAGGGGGGGAAAAATTTCCCCCCTAGAAAAATTATTAAACTTAAAAAAAAAGTAATAGGAAGATTTTTTTTTTTTTACCAGAAGGTTAAAAGTTTTTATGGGGGGCCCCAATTACCCAAAACCTTTTCTGGGTCTTTAAAAGAGATTCCCCACCCAACCTTTTAATTTTCCAAAATTTCGTTTTGGTCTCCCAATAAGTTCAGGAATTGGGGATCTAAACCCTTTTTGAAACAGTGCAAGAAGGATGACCAAAATTATTTTTAAAGGGAGGGGTAACTTTAGTTATGAGAAGAGGGGTGAAGCATTAAAAATTACACTCAAATCGAGAAAACCCCGGGGAAGGGGCGTCTGATAGAAGGGTTTTTTTTTGGATAAAGGGTTTAAAAAGGAGAGGTAGGAAAAGGTTTTAAGGCTATTAAAACCCGGGTGAAAAAAGAAACGGATTCCAAACTGGAAAAACCCTAGATTTAAAAAAAAAATAGGGGAAAAAATGGTTTTACAAATAGGGGGGTGGGTAAATTGGGAAAGGACTCAGTAGAAGGTGTTTGTGCGGAGGCAAATTAAGGGGGCTTTAAAAAAGGGGCTGGGGTAGGTTCATGGAAAGGGGAAGAAGGTGGGTGTAAAGGGGAGTTTTGGTTTAAAAAGGGAAATACCACGTTAGCTTCAAGGCCCCTTTAACCCTTCCCCTTTTTTGCTTAAAGTTTTTTAAAGAGCCTGAGCCCCAGTATTCTTTTTTTGTAAAGCAGAGGGGAAAAAAGGGGGAAAAAAATTTTTCACAAAAAAAATAAAACGGAAAAAATGCGAGGAAAAAAAAGGGGAAATTAAAAGGAAAGGAAAAAGGGGAAGAAAAATGAGGAAATTTTGGGGAGGGAAAAAGAAGGGGAGGGGATTGGGGATTTAGAAAAGGGGGAAAAAGGAAAAAAAAACGAAAGGGAATTGAAGGGGAAAGAGGGGGATTAATAAAAGGAGGGGGGGAAATTTAAGGGGAAAATAAGGGTTTTAAAGAAGGGAAAAAGGGGGGAAAAAAAGGGGAAAAAAGGGGGAAAATGAAGCGATAAAAGGGGGGAAAAAGAAGGAAAAAAGAGAGGAAAAAAAAGGAAGGGGTATGCATTGAGTATATGTATAAATTTTTTTAAAAAAAAATAAGACTCGTTTTTAAAATAAAGGAAAAGGGTCCCCCCCCAAACCCTTTCCCCCCCTTTCCCCAGACTACAAGAAGGGGGAAAAGAGAGAAAAGCAGAAAAAAGAGAGAGGAGAGAGAGAGAGAAGGAGAGAGAGAGAAAAAGAGAGAGAAGAGAGAGGAGAGGGGAAAAGAGAGAGAGAGAGAGAGAGAGAAGAGAGAGGGGAGAGAAGAGAGAGAGAGAGGGGGAGAGAGAGAGAAGAGGAGAGAGAAAGAGAGAGAGAGAGAGGAGAGAGAAAAGGGGAGAAAGGAGGGGAATTGGGGAAAAAAGGAAAAAAGAAGAAAAAAAGGAAGGGGGAATTTACCCCCCAAAAATCTCCTCCTTTCCCCTCTCTTTTTTTACCCCCACAACATTTTCATAATTACAAAAAAACAAGAACCTAAAGTCATGGCAAGAGAGAAGGAAAACAAAGGTAAAAAAATAACACGCTCGAAGGAGGAAAATGTGGGCAGCACCCTTAGCTTTGCGTATAAAGGCGTAAATTATACCAAATCAGAGAACTCTTGACCCTTGAGGATTAGACAGGCAAAGTGGGGGAAGAGAGGGAGGGGGGAGAAAAGGGGGGCAGGGAGGGGCTTAACAAGGTGGTTTAAATCGATTTACAAAGATTCTGAACAATAATAAAAAAAAAAATTATGGTCCTAACTAGATTTTGTTTATATTTGTTTATGTACTACTCTAATCATTTATCTTACTGACAAGTACTGTAATGGTATCACGGAATTTTTAAAATTTATATATTTATATATCTATTTTATTATTTATCTATTTCCTTTTTCCTATTTTCTTGTTTCTTTTTTTCTCTCTCTCACTCTCCCGAGAGAGAGAGAGAGAGAGAGAGAAAGAGAGAGGAGAGAGAGAGAGAGAGAGAGAGAGAGAGAGAGAGAGAGAGAGAGAGAGAGAGAGAGAGAGAGAGAGATGAAATGAGATATTGGATATATATGCCTTTGTATCGACTACCAATTCCTTCCTTCAATACTTCTTATTACTCTCGTGTTCGTGTTTCCACAATGATGTATCGTCTTACATTCCGCATTCTTTCAACAAATGCATCTCAAATAATGGCATCTATTTAATCACTACTGTCAGGCTTAACCCCTTAAGGCCCAGAGCGTAATTTCCATTGTATTTTCGCTACCATTATACAATTTTAATAAATGTAAGCAATATTCTATAGATATGACTTGATTAATACCTTTGTCTACTGGCTCATTTGGTATATTAAGGTACTTTTCGTAATGGCTAACAGACGATGGTATATAGCAAAGCAAAGTTCTGGGCGTGAAGGGTTAGGGTGCAGGATTTGTACAATGTTTTCCCTGCTTTGCCCTATATAACTATTTAGCTAAGTAATAATTAAGGAAGATAAAAAACCTAAGGAGGAAGGTTACAAAAAAACACCTATAGATGCTATAGGCTTCAACGTAAAACAAAAACAAAAATAAATAACAAACAAAACAAGCTTACTGTGCATGAATTTGAATGAATGCGGTTTTTTTCCTTGTCTGCATATTATACTTATAAATAAATACTAATAAAAAAAAATACTCACTTACGTTTTTCTTACGTTTTGGAGTTTTTTTTACGTTTAAGCCTATAGCAACTGCATTATTTTTTTTTAAGTAAAGTGAAAATAAATATAAATAAATAAATAATATAATAAAATAAATAAATAAAATGATAGTAACGAGTAGGCTAATGTAGTTTTTTTCATTTTTACGTTTGAGTCCTCACAGAAGGTGAGAAAGATCTTGGAGTGAGGGTGAGCCCAGACCTCCGGCCTAGGAAACAATGTATTGAGGCTGGAAATAGAGCTAATAGAGTATTATGATTCATTACCAGAAGTGTTAAAAGTAGATGTGCGGAAGTTATTCTAAAGCTTTATCTGGCTCTAATGAGATCTCACCTAGACTATGCAGTTCAGTTTTGGTCTCCATATTACAGGATGGATCTAGCCTTGTTAGAAACAGTGCAGAGAAGGATGACCAAAATTATTTAAGGTATGCGTAACTTTAGTTATGAGAAGAGAGTGAAGCTATTAAAGTTACACTCACTCGAGAAACGCAGGGTAAGGGGCGATCTGATAGAAGTTTTTAAGTGGATAAAGGGATTTAATAAAGGAGAGGTAGGAAAAGGTTTTACGGCTATTAACCAGGGTCGAACAAGAAGAAACGGATTCAAGCTGGAAAAGCGTAGATTTAAAAAAGAAATAGGGAAAAACTGGTTCACAAATAGGGTGGTGAATGATTGGAATGGACTCAGTAGACAGGTAGTTAGTGCGGAGGCATTAGGGAGCTTTAAAGTGGGGCTGGATAGGTTCATGGATGGGGAAGAGAGGTGGATGTAGGTAGTGTTAGGTAACAGGAACTACCACGTGTAGGCTTCACGGCCTCTTGTAACTTCCTTATTTGCTTATGTTCTTATGAGCCTAGAGCGCCAGTATATCTTTTTTTTGTAAAGCAGAGGGGAAAAGAGGGGGAAAAAGATTACTCACAAGAAAAAGAAAACGGAAAAACTGCGAGAAAAACAAAGGGGAAATTAAGAAAGGAAGAAAGGCAGAAGATAATGAGGTATTAGAGAGAGGAAAATGAAGGGGAGGGGATTAGGGATTTGGAGAGGGGAAATAAGGAAGAAAAAACGAAGGGAAATTGAAGAGGGAAAGAGGGGAGATTAAGTAAAAGGAGGTGGAATTAAGGGGAAAATAAGGGGAAATGAAGGGAAAAAGGGGAAATAAAGGGGAAAAAGGGGAAACTGAAGCGATAAAGAGGGGGAAAATGAAGGAAAAAAGAGAGGAAAATAAGGAAGTGTATGCATTGAGTATATGTATAAATCTAAAGTAAAGACATAGGATACTAAAGGAAATGGCTCCTCCCCACCTTCCCCTCCTTCCCGAGACTAGCATGAGGGAGAGGAGAGAGAGAGAGAGAGGAGAGAGAGAGAGGAGAGAGGAGAGAAGGGGAGAGAGAAGAGAGAGAGAGAGAGGAGAGGAGAAGAGAAGGAGAAGAGGAGAGAGAGAGGAGAGAGAGAAGAGAGAGAGAGGGGAGAGAGAGAGAGAGAGAGAGAGAGAGAGGAGAGAGAGAGAGAGAGAGAGAGAGAGAGAGAGAAGAGAGAGGGGAGAGAGAGAGAGAGAGAGAGAGAGAGAGAGAGAGAGAGAGAGAGAGAGGAGAGAGAGAGAGAGAAGGAGGGGAATGAAGGAAGGAAAAACAAAGTATCCATTAAAGGAAGGAATAAGATGCAGGGATAGAAGGGAGAGAAAGAGAGAAAAGACATTACCAATTGAGATAAAAATGGAAGGAAGGGAAGAGGAGAGGAAGAGGAAGGGAGGGAGGAAAGAAGGAATATAGGGGAAAGGAAGGGAAGGGAAAAGGAAGCGGAGGAGGAAGAGGCAATTTCTAAACTTGTTGGTAAGATACATATAACTTTTAGAGGGATGTGAACCCTCCTCCTCCTCCTCCTCCTCTCTACATATTGCTTTCTTCTACTATTTTACTACTACTATTTTATCTTCCTAATACTATTTCTCTCCATACCTCCATTACCTCCTTCTCCTCCTCCTCCTCCTCCTCCTCCTCCTCCTCCTCCTCCTCCTCCTCCTCCTCCTCTCCTCCTCCTCCTCCTCCTCCTCCTCCTCCTCCTCCTCCTCCTCCTCCTCCTCCTCCTCCTCCTCCTCCTCCTCGTCTTCCTCCTCCTCCTCCTCCTCCTCCTCCTCCTCCTCCTCCTCCTTCTCCTCCTCCTCCTTCTTCTTCCTCCCTCACCTAAGAAGCTACATTTGACTTACTCGTGCCCTTAAAAAAGAGGAGGAGGAATACATAGGAATAACAGACACCAGGAGACCTATTGGTCCATAACTAGGGTGTCTATTGTACTACATACTACTAACTATCAACTACATGTAAGAGGACAGTTGGAAAATGATACCATGTCCCTAAAGAAGATATGAACATGGAAGTTTCGTAGTGAAGAATGATAGGATATGAAATATGCTAACTACAACTACCACTAACACTAATCGATCCGGGGGACTATAATATGAATTTGCAGGGCACTATCAATACCCATTTACTTTACAGTGCGGGTCAAGTCTGTTTTTAAATGAAGTTATTGTGCTGGCATCGGCAACATTTGCTGGTAATTTGTTCCTTCGATCAACAACTCTAACATTGAAATATTTTTGCGGAGATCAGTGATGCAACGTTGACCGTTCAGTTTAAAACCGTTATTTCTTGTTGTCACTTGAGGAGAAAGCTCGAATAGGTTCTCTTGATTAATGACATCAAATCCTTTTAGGATCTTAAAGTTTCTATCAAGTCCCCACGGATTCTACGATCCTTTAAGGAAAACATATTAAGTTTCCGCAGTCTCTCTTCATAAGATGAATTTTGCAGCGATGGAATTAGTTTGGTTGCTTTTCTTTCAACTGATTCCAATTTGGCTTGATCTTTTACGAAAAAAGGCGACAAGAATTTAACGGCATATTCTAAGTGCGGCCTAACCAAAGACGTGTATAATCGTGTCATTATTTGCGGAGTTTTATGTTCAAAGTTGCGTTTAATGAAGCCCAACATCATATTCGCCTTTTACTTGCAGCTAGGCAATGCATACTGGTTTTAAGATCATTACTAATGATGACACCTAAATCTTTTTCCTGCTGTACTTCACTTAACGATATATTTTGCATTTGATAGTTATATTTGAGGTTATCGTTGCCTATATGCATTAATTTACATTTATCGGAATTGAATTTTAATTGCCATTTATCACTCCAATCTGATAGTTTGTCGAGATCACGTTGTATGAGTTCGCAGTTTTCTCTAGTATATGCTTTACCGCCTAATTTGGTGTCATCAGCAAATTTTGATATTTTAGATACAAGTCCGCAGTCCAGATCATTGATATATATCAGAAAAAGAGTAGGACCCAAGACCCTAAGGCATCCCACTAGTAACATCTAACCAATCGGATGCCTCGCCATTTATTACTACCCGTTGTTTACGATTTGAAAGCCAATCGCCAATCCATGAACCTAACTGCTCTCCTAAGCCATGTGCCCTTAGCTTGGTCAAAAGTCGCTTTTGGGGAACTGTATCGAAGGTTTTCTGAAAGCCATGGTAAATTATATCCGAGGGAATTTTAGCGTCCCAGTTTGAATAAATTACATTGAAAAAATCGAGTAGGTTTGTTAAGCAGGATCTCTTATTTCGAAATCAATGATGGGAGTTTAATATTGAGTTATTTTCATCGAGAAAAGACACTTTTTATCCCGCAATATTTTCTCAAATAGTTTAACAATCACAGACGTTAGACCAATTGGACGATAACTACTTGCGAGGCTCTACTCCCTTTCTTGAATATCGGTGTCACATTAGCAAATTTCCACATTCTAGGAAAGTTTTTGTCCATTAGCGATTTATTGAAAATAATCTTTAATGGGAACAAAAGATGACTGTGACATTCGCGAAGTAATCTCGGCGAGATTTCGTCCACCCCCAAATATTTTGCTGTGTCAAGTTTCTGCAAATACTTTGATATTTCGTCTACTGTTATCTCTCCTATTACCAATCCATCACTTTCGAGTCCCGCAAACATTTTTTACTAGTTCTGGTAATGGAGCTTCGTCTTCTTTAATAAAAACCACATTAAAGTAATCATTGACTACGGACGCCATACTCTCAATATCAATTACTAAGTTGTTATTCTTATCTTTCAGTGGCCCAATACATGTTTTGACGTTTTTCTTACTTCGAACGTATTGAAAGAACCTTTTCGGGTATGATTTAGATTCCTTTGCAATCTTTTCTTCATATTCTCGCTTTTTAGACTTAAATAATCCTTTGCAGCGACGTTTCACGTCATTGTAATCTCTAGAATCGCAGTCCGCATTTGATCGCTAGGAACCTTTATACGCTCGGCGCTTACTGCCGATGATTTGTTTAATGTCATTAGTCATCCAACAGGGTCTGTTTATGTTATTAAAACGTTTTCTTACCAAAGGAACATATTTTTCAATAACCGATTGGAATTTATTTGTGAACTAGCCGCAAAGCCGCCCTCCGGGCGGAATTTTTGGCTAGCTCCTGCGGAGGGCTCCTGTTTGGTGGGCCTTCGGCCCACCAAACACAGACACTCCAGATAGCCCCTTCTAGCTTTCCCGAAATCATGATTGTATGTATTAACGCCAACCCATTCACATCACCCCAACCCATTCACTCACCCATTACCCATCACCCCCCACCCATTCACTCACCCATTACCCATCACCCTCCACCCATTACCCATCACCACACACCCATTCACTCACCCATTTCCCATCACCCCCATCTATAACATCACCCATCACCCCCCACCCATTCACTCACCCATCACCCCACACCCATTACCCATCACCCCACCCATTCACTCACCCATTACCCATCACCCTACATCAAGGTTTCCTCAATTCTCGCAACCCACTTTTTTTCCACAATTCTCGCTAATAGGCTGCTAAAAAAAAAAAAAAAAAAATGATCGGATCATCTCATAAGTGGGCTTAAAACCTTTCCCTGGTCGAGCTGGTTCCAAAACTGTGCCATATGAGGGGATTGGGGCACTGGGGGCGGCACCTATCGTGGACAGACAGACAGACAGACAGACAGACAGACAGACACACACACTTTCGCATATATTATTATAGATAAATTACACATGTTTTCGGCGTTATTACCATTTAGTAGGTCAATCCAATCAACTTCGCTTAGAACCCTGCTGATTTTCGTGAAATATGCTTTATTATAGTTGGGAACTAATAACTGATTTTCTGTGATGTCTACGTTGTAATTTATGCCGCATCTGATTAACCTGTGATCACTGTTTGCCTAAATGTTCACCTATATCGCAAAAATCAATCAGATCAATGTCGGTAGTGAAAACTAAATTTAGAATACTACTATCCCTTGTAGGCTCACGGACTACCTGATTTAAATATACTTCGTTTACCATATCAAGCAATCGCATGCCTTCTCTATCAGCATAATTATTATTCCAGTTTATAATGAGGTAGGTTAAAATCTCCATATATAATTGTATCGTTATTATTGTTCACAACTGACTTTATCGTCATACAGGAGGCAATCTACTTCCGCATTTGATTTAGGAGGACGATATATTGTCCCAATAGTTAGCAGTTTACCGTTAAGCTTAATCTTTGCGTAGACTGAGTCATAATGATCTTGATTTACTTTATCGATTTCGATTGCTTGCAAATTATCATTAATGTAAAGAATGACACCTCCACCTACTTTATGCGTACGACAATTTAGGAATGTCTTGTAGCCTGGAATGGTTATTTCAGATAATAAATGTTTATCTTTTGTGTTGACCCAACTCTCAGTGATACTAACGATATCTGGCGCTTCGGAAACAACGTAAGCCAATAATTCATTACGCTTTAAAATAATGCTTCTGGCATTTGTGTATAGTAATTTAAGTTCCTTAATAGTTTTGGTAACCTTGCGTGAGGGTTTACTGGCAGGGTGTCTAGGGTCCACTGTAACAGAGCGCTTGATTAAGTTACTTTGATTAGTATTTGCGGAAACAGAACGTGACCCAGCGTTGCTGTGGGGTAAGAAAGGGGTTAAGGTGATGCTGCTACTGCCGTCCGCTCGCCATTTTTTGATCTGTAAGAAGAAACTTTATCATTTAGCAGACGTCCTAATCGTGCATGACCAACGGGGCTGAGGTGGAGTCCGTCATCCCCAAACAGGATGGAATCCTCAACCAGGATGGGGTCTTCGTAGAAATTATCCCAGAAATTTGCGAAGTCAACATTTTCCTGTGCACAAAGAGACCTTAGCCGGATATTTACGCTGAACGTTTAATCGTAAAAGGGTTGGCCAACTCCCAGTCTGGGGAGTATTCCTGAAATAATGATATGATTAGTTTTAGTCTTGAAGTTCCGGATCAACTTCCTGTATTTGTCCAGTATTTCTTCAGATCCGCTACTGAACACATAATTGGTTCCTGCATGAATGACATAGAGAGTGTTATCGTTAGTGTTTTTCGTGACGTCATCGCAGGCTGCAGTGATGTCGTCGAGTCTGGCTCCTGGGAAACAGAAGCGCTTCCTTTTATCACGTGTAACCCTACCACAAAACTCCACCAGCTGTCCTCGGAGAATTGAGTCCTCCCCGATCAATCTCGCCTCGTGTAGTACGTCTTCCTTCATTTCACCAAGAACCTGAAATTTGTTGAAGGTTTTGATCGTTAAGGGCGCCTTGACTGCTGGTGCTCTTCGCGAACCACGTCTTACTGGAACAAAGGAGGCAGAAGAAGAAGAAGAAGACGAAGGAGAGGGGGAGGAGGAGGAGGCTGGAGTGGAGGAGGGGGTGGAGGAGGAGGAGGAGGCTGGCGTAGAGGAGTGAGAAGGGGAGGAGGAAGAGGGGAAGGAGGACGAGGAGGGGGACGAGGGGGAGGAAGAGGAGGTGGAGGAGGAGGACGAGGAGGAGGAGGAGGAGGACGAGGAGGAGGAGGAGGAAGCGGGCAAAGTTAGGAAGGAAAGGAGGTGAATAGGAAGTAAGAAGAAATAAGAGAAAAGTTAATAGAAGCTTAAAGGTTGACCATTTAAAACAACAACAACGATAACAATAAAACATATATTCTTACTACTACTACTACTACTACTACTACTACGGCTACCATTACTACTACTATTACTACTACTACCACAGCTACTACAAATACTCCCCATATAATTTAATCTCTCTAAGCCTCTCTTGTCAGGTATAATTTGGCTACAGGTACATTTTCCCACGCGTGTTATTTCACTAAACTTCCTGAGCCTTGTAAATCCTGTCTTGCAATCAAGTACAGGTAGGGAGTGAGAGAGAGAGAGAGAGAGAGAGAGAGAGAGAGAGAAGAGAAGAGAGGAGAGGGGGAGAGGAGAAGGAGAGAGAGAGAGGTTGAGAGAGAGAGAAAGAAGAGAGAGAGAGAGAGGGGAGAGAAGGAGAGAGAGAGAGAGAGAGAGAGAGAGAAGAAAAGAGAGAGAGAGATGAGAGATGAGAGAGGATGAAGAGAGAGAGAGAGAGAGGGGGAGAGGAGAAGGGGAAAGGGAGAGAGAAGAGGAGAGAGGGAAAGAGGAGAGGAGACGGAGGAGGGGCGGAGAGAGAGAGGAAGGGGAGAAGAGGGGAGAAGAGAGAGAGAGGGGAAAAGGGGAGAGAGTTAGAGAGAGAGAGAGAGAGGAGAGAGAGGAGAGAAGGGAGAGAGAGAGAGAGAGAGAGGAGAGAGAGGAAAGAGGGAAGAGGAAGGGGAAGGAGAGGATTAGTGAGGGAGGGGAGATTGAAGGGGAAGAGAAAGAGGAGATAGGGAAAGTGAGAAGAGTTGATATAGAAATAGAGAATGATATTGGATATATTGATATGGAATATAGAGGGAAGAGATACTAATGCCCCTTCTCGAAAATAAGAAAAAGAAAAGAAAAAAAAAGCCAAGAAAAAAAATGATTTTAAATTTCATAATGGAATTTTAAAAGAAAGGGAAAGAAGGAAAAGGGGGAAAAAGAAAGAGGAAAAAGAAAGAAGAGAGAAAAGAAAGAACCTAGAAAGAGAGGAAGACAACCAAGGAAAAAGAAATGAGGAGAGAGAGAGAGAGAGAGAGAAGAAGAAGGAGAGGGAGAGAAGGAGAAGAGAGAGAGAGGAGAGAGAGAGAAGAGAGAGAAAAGGGGGAGAGAGGAAGAGAAGAGAGAGAGAGAGAGATTTGAGAGAGAGAGAACAATACTATGCACAAGGGAAATAATAAATAATAATAAAAATAATAAAACATTTAAATAATAATAATAATAACAATAAAAATAAAACATAAAATAATAATAATAATAAAAAATAATAATAAATAATAATAATAATAGGAAAAGATGAAATTAATAATTTGCCTTGAACTTTTGATTATGCTATATTTTCCAAGCCTTCCAATCTCTTTCGCCTATCTCTTTTCCTCTTCTCTCTCCTCTCTCTTTTCTTCTTCCTCTTGCTCTTTCTCTTCCTCTCTCTCTCTCTCTCTATCCCTCCTCTCTCTCTATCTCCTCTCTCTCTCCTCTCTCTCTTCTCTTCTCTCTCTATCTCTCTCCTCCCCTCGCTCGCTCGCTCGCTCTCGCTCGCCCCTTTCTCTCTCTCTCTCTCTCCCCTCTCTCTTCTTCTCTCTCTCTCTCTCTCTCTCTCTCTCTCTCTCTCTCTCTCTCTCTCCCCAAAAAACCACGACAAAACATGTTACGAAATCAGTTCCAAGCATTTTCTTTAAAAAACCTAAACTTCCCTATTGTTTTCTTCTTTTAAGTTGACGGTGGAATACACAAGAGGCTTTTATTTAATCTAGTGGTAAATCTAATCTAGTTCCTGCCCCCCCCCCCCATACCCACACAAGACCCAACACACAGAGCCACACACAGGTCAAGACTCCTTGACCAGAGCTCGTCCAGAACGGAAGCAAGGAACCTTGCTCCGAGGTTCCGTTCAAGCTTATAAGAAATCAAGATTAATCTGTACTACAAAACACCACACTACTTGTGTTATTGCTGTCAACCATCGGAGAACTCATCAAGACAACAGTACGTTTGTGAGTTTGCTGACATTCCTACACCATGGACCCGGAACTACTCAACACACTGCTTCAAACACAAAAATCGGCCTACAAAGGGTCTACTGATATTCTGGTAAGCCAGTTTAATTCTAGAATTGATAGCCTTGAAGCTAAAGTCAATGACCTAGTCCGGAGTCTAGAATATAGCCAACAATAAAGTAATGATTTATTGGGTGAAAAAAGAAAGCTAATAAGGGAAAAGAATGAAGACCGAAAACACCTGGTTGAGTTGAATGAGAGTAATGAAGCACTCAGAACCCAAGTTCAAGATCTTGAAAGACGCTTCAACTACCAAGAATATTACAGCAGACGGAACAATTTGAGGATTAGTGGTTTAGTTGAAGGTGATGGCAGCGAGACGTGGGAGAAAACTGCGGAGGTGTGTGAAGACTCTTTTGTCACAGACACACGCTTCAACTACCGGCATTGAAGATCGAGCGCACGTGCCACAGCTGGGACACGCCTGGCGGCAAGCCCCGCCGCGCTATCGTTGCCCGCGTCACACACACTTCGCTGAACGTGAAGCGTTATGAGCAGGGCAAGTACATTAAAAGGGACCTCGAATCTACAATCACAATGAGGACCTTTGACCTGCCCTCCCAGAAATAGTTCGAAACCAACTCCTCAACTCCGGCATGAAGAAAACAAGGAAAAAAAAATTGCTTATTTTAAAATAGCAGAAGCCTAAATCATCAAAGGAAAGGACACAATTCCACCCAGAACACCTGCCACCCAACATAAAAGAGGCAACGACTGAGAACCGTCCCTTCGGACCGTTCACACCGGCTCAAAACAACGTTCGTTCCAGTTCCATGACTCAGGTTAGTGAACCCATGACAAGGAGAGAGCGCTTTCAAATCAAGCCACCAAAGCCCCTGTTAACGGACCGGGGGGGGTGATGTGACCCGCAAGTGAGAGTGGACTATGATACCTCTTGTGGGTGGAACACA
Organism: Chionoecetes opilio; assembly: GCA_016584305.1. Classification (NCBI taxonomy): domain Eukaryota; kingdom Metazoa; phylum Arthropoda; class Malacostraca; order Decapoda; family Majidae; genus Chionoecetes; species Chionoecetes opilio. The sequence goes on from JACEEZ010015694.1 coordinate 474,214, forward strand.
GCCCACTAATTCTGGTCATATACCTAGCACAGCAGTAGAGGCTACCGCGGATGGCAACACTGGCGCCAATGGGGCAGATTGACATGTCCCAGCCACGCGGACATGCCAACAAGAGGGCTAAGAAAAAGTAAGACTATACATATCTGTTGTAATACTTAACTCTTAACTTACATCCCTACTTATTTGATGGATTTTATATTCCCCATTTCATTCCTTAGATGATATGAATTTTATGATGTTTTGTGGCATAATGTGTGTATGATGTGTTCTGTTTGGTGAATTAAATTACTACAAATTCCACCCGTTTAGATTTTCAGTTTGATAGATATGATGATACTGGTATTGATTGACTCATGTTTATATAATGTAAGATATTTAAAACCCTTTATCGGGATACTCATAGAAATACTCCGAAATTCAAAATTTCAAAACCTGATATCATTAATTGAAGATATTACAAGACTCGTGTGATTTTTTGAAAAAGTTGAAATTTTATGCTGCAAATCTAGGTCAAAGAAATTACCATAAACTGTTCCTCGCCGGTAATCGGTACAAATTCCAACAAGTGTACATATAAACATTTTTTAATACTGGAAAATAGAAACATATATTGTTAAAGAACATTTACTTATATATAAGAACGTATACAATAAAAAAAACCAAAAAAAAAAAAAAAATGCTGATTTTATAAATTTTATTCCGTAGATCTTTTACTGGCAAGTTGGTTAACACATATCACCCACCTTGACAAGCTCTATGTCCGTCCAACTCCCTCCAGGCACTTAAGCAACTCTCTCATGATATTTTTTATATAAAACCGTTCGCTCATCTCATTGAGGCACAGGTGTAGCCTTGCGACACTGCAGAGCCCGTTTGAATCTCAAGATGTGCCCCTTCTTGCTGCAGAACTTGCAAGTCGGCGGCTGGTTTCGATAGGGGCATGGAATAAGGTCAAGGTCAAACCTCACCGAGTTTATCTGGAATATGAATAACGGTGTCCCCATGACAGGGCGTGGGGACGTCGACATGGGTGTTGAGGATGCCCGGAAGTTGCCTAAGCTTCTTTCGGGTCGTATGTGGCTGGTCTTTTGGGCTGCTTGGCACCTCTGGAAGGCGCACCTGGATCCTGAAGTTCTTCGGTGGCAACCCGTCCAGCAAGAGCCTTGGCAGTCCCCACCTGTAAGATAAGCCAGGCTTGGTGATGCTGAGATCGATGGCATATGCGAACAATCGCATGGTACACCTCTTGGCCTTCATGGAGGTGGCGGTAGAGGTGGACCACATTGTCGCCTTGTCAATGCCCCCCATAGTTTTGCAATTGTAGCTCTTGATTAAGAGCAGGGCAGCTCACATCCTTCCTTCTTTCTTGGTGTTACTACATACCGGGAGGGGCAGAGGAACACGCCTGCTGCATGGCATCGCTAGCCACTGCACCACGGTTCGCCTTCCGTTTGCAGTGGCTTAGCGTGCGCTGGCTACGGAATCGCGGGCCCTGGTTCGATCCCGGGCCAGGCAAGCCGGTGACCAGCCTAACCCAGCTGTCTTCCTTCCTTTTCGGGGTTGATAAATGGGTACCTGGGGTAACCTGGGAGGTACTGTGGTACCCGGGAGTCATATGGGACTAGCCCTGTGTCCCAGGGTAACGGGTCCTCACCCACCACAATCTCTAAAAGGCTTAATGCCACGGGATATGAGCACCGCATGCCACGCAGCTTAGCGTATGCCCCATCTTTACCTTTACCTAGGAACATGGGAATCCACCCCCCATTCTGGTTGACCAACAGAGTGACAAACCCTGTTGTCCTTTCCCTGAGGGGTCAGCATCCCATCGCACTGGTGACGTAGTCACAATACCACGAGGACAGCCTTCTTCTCCATCTCCTTTGATGGCCTTGAGTGAGGCTGCCTATCCGGTTGTCCCTGGCTTTCCCCGTTGTACCTGCAGTTCATGTCCTGAGATAACGAACTATCTCCAGGCTGGTGAAAAGTTTGTCTCGAAGATGGCAGTGGTGGTGGAGCCGGACATGGTGCTGGGCCAGAACAGAACTATCTTTGCTGGTGAACCCATGGCTTCTAGTTTAGGTGTCAGGGGGACACACATGGGCCTCCAGTGTAGTTCTTCCCCCCTGGTAAGAGCATCATGTTCGTGGATGAAGACATCTTCAGCAGCCCTGGCAAACAGCCTTGAACAACCCCATTTGTCTGGTTTGGTTGTTGATGTACTCTGCCTCAGGTTGCCAGCTCTTTTGCCTTTGTAGGCAATCATTACCTTCGGTCCACCAGACTGCTTGGGGGTCTGTGGTCTCAGTTCTGAAGGCAAGTAATTCAGAAAACTGAACTGCAAAACCGGATTTGAAAAATCGGTCGATGGTGCCAGGGGATCTGAACTATTGTCATTGAAGTGGACCATCCTTTTCAGCAGCCTGAATCTCTTTTATTGACATAAGGTTTTGCCACTTAAAGTGGAAACTGGGGTCCTCCATTGCCCAGTAATCATTCAACGGAGGGCAGGTCCAGTAAATCCCCATGTAGATCAGTAGGCCACGAACTTTCATGATCTCGTCTTCATGGGTGGTGAAGCTGGTGTTGACCATCCTTTTTTGTCCCCTTGCATACAAGTGGTCTGGTAATGCTATGTGGAATTTTATGGATTACGGAACTAAAGTACCTGCCGAAGTACTGGAAAGGAGTTTCAATGAAGTCAGGGGGAGAGTGCTGGTACTCAGGCAGGGCTGTGCTGTTCAAGTCAATCATGGTCCACGTGGTTGGCCTGGCTTCTGGCTTCCTTTTCCTGGCAGACTTCTTCGTTTGTGGTGCTGGCTGGTCGTCATCGTCGTCATCGTCGTCCTCCTCGTCTTCAAACACCTCCACTGAAGGCCGCACGCACTTCCTCTTGGCAGAGGCTCCCTCATCACTCGGGCCTGCAGCATCCATGGTTTGGGAGACTGGGATGTAGTCAGGGTCTGCCACGTCATCGTCGTCCTCATCGGTGCCCCCCTCATCATCCCTAATGGTTGGGTGGGCTGGCACAATAGCAGTCTCCTTTTTTTTGTAGAACAAATGTGCACACAGCTGCAAAAGAAAAGGTACATCAATACACTAGTTTACAGAGTTAGTTTGCAATATAAGTATGATAAAACTGGTGAAAGGTCATAAAACTAACCAAAATCCACGTATATAATTTTTTATAGCTTATATATTTATATAAATAGCTTAAATATATCACTAGATCACTGTATAATGTTATACAACAAATGGCAACATCCAATGTACTACTAAGTACTATTGTCTTATGTTTCAATGCGTTATTTGTAAAATCATACCTACGTATGTATGGCTTACTAAATGTATCAGACGTATGTCTATTATGGTGACTTCTGTTAATATCAATTTTGATGTTAGGCGATGTCATGTACAACTTCATCACTTGCCCTAGTCTTAGGTGAATAAGGCATATCATCCAATACGGTGTCACCTATTTTCACGCAATAAACTCACTAACTTCTATAAATCCTATGCAAACGACACTTATCTCAACATTTAGTACAACTATTCATCTATATAATGTGTGTGTTTCGTGAACTTACATTGTTTGACGAGTTAGGGCCGTGGGCGTGAGACTGTAGGGCCAGATCACACTATACGACTCCTGAAGAAGACTGTTTTGGACGCTCTGGGCCGTAGCTGATGGTTTGACGCATGACGTCACTTGTGACGTAGTTTGCCTTCGCTGATTGGCTGGAATAATCACAACAATTCTACCGCTTCATGGAGAGGCACACGGCGCCATTTTAGCCGCCCACTTAAATTACCGAAAATGGTTCTTTGCCCGATAAAGGGACATTCCACAGTCTGTATATATAACATTGAATGACCAAATCTTTTCATGTGCAAACTCAAATATGTTCACTATCTTATCAATTAATATTGCTAGTGTTGTAACAAATCTACAACCATTTGAAGACCAAATTTTACGCTTAAGCAATGTTATATATGACGTTATTGGTTTTTCTGAAACCCGACTTGATAGTGACATTGCCCTTTAATGAAATTAGGGTTACACAATCCACTCCAAGCATCGTAATAGGCCGGCAATAGGCACGTAATAAGGCACGAGGTGGATGGTCATGTATGTGTCTATGCCTATACTTCCATAGTCTGCATAACGTAAGTTTTTGTGAACTTATCTTGAATGTCTGTGTGTTGAGCTTTTTGTGGTAGAGATAGGTATTTCCTAGCTTCTTATATAGACCACCTAATGTAATATGAATAATTTTATTGACAAATTAAAAGAGGTTTTTGAGTATATTGAAAGTCAGCCTATAGTGCCATATATTTGTTTGGTGACTGGAACATTACTTATTGAAACAAAATAACTTCACATGTTACTGAATTTACAACATTAATGTATAGCTTTTCTCTCTTGCCTCAACCACCAAACACACCAATGCAAACGGCACAGTTTCCTTGATAGATCACATTTGGTCTAATCAGGTGAGTCTAATTCTACAAATTTCATAGTACATACTGACATCTCTGACCATTTTCCAGTCATTTTCCGATTTCTTAAACACAGCGGCCCGGCACAACCACGAAAGACTGTAAACAAGAGGGTATTTGGCCAGGAGAATATCAGGAATTTGTTGATGGTATGTCACAGGTCACTTGGGATAATATATTAGCTTCTAGTTGCCCTAACAATGCATATGGTTTGTTTTTTGAAAGTTTTAATGCATTATTTCAACATAATTTTCCTTTTAAGTGTCGTGAACCACAAGAGATCAGAGAGAAGCTCATATTTAACACCAGGTTTGTTTAGATACATTAAAGAAAAGCATCGACTTGCATGACTTGCTGATAAATGGCCATTGACATTTAAGGATAAGTACAAACTGTCTAGAAATAAGTTAACCTCCCTATTACGTACTGCTAAAGACGAATATTACAAAAGCCAACTTCAAGAGAACCAGGGTAATGCTAAAAGCACCTGGAAAACAGTAAATCAGCTACTGGGCGGAAAAATCAGTCAAATAACATGCTTATTAACCTAAATCTTATTTCTTCCCCTGATACTGCTAATCATTTAATGATCATTTTCTTAATATTGCCACGATTATTCTCACTAGTGTCGATATAAGTTTAGGGATTATCTTCATAACTCTTCAAATTTTTCAATGTACCTATTCCCCTGTAATCAGTCTGAAATCCAAAGCCTACATCAATTCTTTAAAATCAATGCAACTGGCTATTATGTATTCCTGCAGCCGTACTAAAAAAACTTCTGAATATTAACACTTCCTCTTACACACATTATCATTTATCTCTTAGTCATGGTATTTTCCCTGATAAGTTGAAATAGCTAAAGCAATTCCTATTCACAAGTCTGTGGTAAAGATAAATAAATAATTACAGATTAATCTCAATTCTACCATCAATTAGTAAAATCTTTGAAAAAGCAGTTGCTTACCGGCTCTATAATTTTTTTGAAATATAATTTATTATCTGACTGTCAATATGGTTTTAGGAAAAATAGGTCCACAGAATCTGCTCTTCCTACATTTTTGTCTCCACTGTGTATACTAATCTAGATAAGAAATTTTATGTCGCAAGTGTTTTCTTAGATATATCAAGTATAGGCGTCCAGCCTCTGGCCCCTTTGCTTTTAGCTCAGTAATTCGAAGAGAACTGGAACCCAAATGCCAGGGTCGCTGGCAGTTTTAACTCACTTTTTGATAATAAGTTTGGTCTACTGGAAACAAAATATGGGCTTATTCCACTGCACTTAAAACACAAAAGTATAATATTAGAACGATTTTCTTCTATATGTATATTGTATAGAATGCCTGATCCGTTAAAACATTGTATATACCAAATAACCAGGAGGTTATAGTTTGAGGAGGCGAGTAATGCTACCTCTATGATATTATATAGTCAATAACGAATGTTTTAAAGTTATCTATACCTAGGCCAGTCATATTTTCCTGTTATTATTGTGTATCAATCAGATAGAAAGCCTGGAAGTGCATGAATCAACGCGTAAAGTCTAATGTTTTGATTCAATCTTCCCGCCACAATCTCCCGACCACCACTCCCCGCTCGCGGCACGTCAACCTCCACAATTATAACCTACATTGTTTGCGCAACAAGCCGATTTCGGCATTCTTTATTCTTCGTTTTTCATAGCATTGCTTTATTGTATTTTGACAAGCGTTTGCCAGACGCAGCAGTACTGTCTTAGAAAACAGTGTGAACATCACCCAATTTTACATGCACAATATACATGTAAAAAATATATTAAGCTTTTGTCTACTCGAAGGCGAGTACTTTGCATTAAATTGCTATTATATAACGTTCATCGTAATGCATGTCATCCATATAATTAGTAAACAGACAAAGAACTATATTTTTTGGTATTCAGATGCGGTGCATCAATGTTTATCGCGAAATTAATTTATGAAAAATATTAGTCGCGGAGCCAAAACACAGTAGACCAACCTTTGAGTTAAAACTGCCAGCGACCACTGGCATTTCTCGAGTTTCAGATCATTGGAATTGCGGCTGGAACGTGGCAGCGAGCTCAAAGTGCTTTTAAAATACCTAGTCTACAGACCTAAATTTAGTTTGTTTCATTAATATTAAGGCTTGTTCTACGCAAAAAGTTTGTTTCACAGACCCCCATTGATTTTGACAGCACTACTTACATGTCAAATTTCAGCTCAATCCGACTATTTTTAGGAGTAGTTATTCACTTTTGGGCTCACGAATGGTTCCACTCCCCTTACGCGAATGGGTATTATGGTCTAGTGAGTCAAATGCCTTTGATTGGCAGCGAGCGAAGCGAGCTAGCAATTTCAAAAGGCATTTGACTCACTAGACCATCACATATTACATGCTAAACTAATGAATATTGGTCTGAGGAGACCTGCTTATAACCTATTAGTGAGCTACTTATCTGATCGCAAGCAATCTGTTCTTTGTAATGGCGAGTATTCTGAGTGCCAAGTCCATCAAGCAAGGTGTTCCACAAGGTTCGATTTTAGGCCCCATCTTGTTTCCGATATATGTAAATGACATAACTAATGCAAGTAATAGTGCTACTTTTACCTTATTCGCAGATGACACAAGCTTCATAATCACAGACAAAAGTCTTTTATCTCTTCACAATAAGCTAACTCAGGAATGAACTAATGTAAACAAATGGATTAAAGCTAACAAGTTAAGACTCAATATCAATAAAACTCATCTTATGTTATTCCAGAACAGGTCTTTAGTGCATGACTTGGACCCTGTAAGTATAGTGAAATTCTGAACCGTGTACATTCGAATTTGTTTTTAGGTGTCATAATAGTAGTGCAGCAGATAATCATAACAATTGTGCAAATTATGACTAAAGCATGAAATTTTTACCAGTGTTAGTACATACCATAAGGTTCATTTTCAGATCGGGAGGTAAGTCAGATTTGACCTCTGAGGATAGTGAGAGGTCAATGACCTCAATTATATTGAAATTGTCATTTTTTCACGATTCTGGTGGAGTTTGTCTGTTTTGGGAATCATTAAAAAGGTATGTTGCCATGTGTTGGTCCCTTTATCTTCTGGAGGCCTATTTATACATAATCACAGGATGCAACCATGACTGAACAAGTGCTTTAAATGAGGTCAGTGACCTCAGAAAACAAATTTATTGAAATACACATTTAGGTTATGGTGGTGTCCAGAACAGCTTGCATGAAATCGTGTTGTAAGATCATCTGTGCAACCTTAATTTTCAATGTGCACTGAACATAGTCTATAAGCTTAAAGTACAGTGAGGTCAGTTACCTCAGACACATGTATAGTACATACCGGTATATTTAATACACACACATTATCCATATAGACGCATAAATATAAAGGTGTCTGATTGCACCTAACAGTCTCCCGAACATGCACATAATGCAGTGCACTTGAGTGCAGCCTTGGTGCACTTGCAGCGGCCGGTACACCCTTTCTTGCAGCCGCAGTGGATCAGTTCGTGGCAAGATTTTGATGCCTCTGGCAGTGTCGTCCAAAGAGGCTGCCACCCAGAGGCCTCCTTTGTCCAGCCCCAGTCAGATGGGATAGGTAACTCTGGATTCAGGACCAGAGTTTGGTTCCAGCAGTTGCCCTGGAGAGATGCACGCTTGATGTGCTGCTGGAGAGCTGCCTGCGTTGGGGGAATGTGTTCTAGAGCCACTTGTGTGCGAAGAGCTGTTTCCTAGCATCGTTCACCTCCATGGTGTCACTGGTGCGGTCATACATTAGCACAACGAAGCGCTCCAGCAGTGACATTGACTCCTCACTCACATCACTTGGCATGCGTAAGAGTTCTTCAAAGGCATCAGTCACCTGTGGGAACACTTTCCAAGTCTCCCAGGCAGTCTTCTTCCCTCTGCCAGTGAAAGAAGACACAGCTTCGTCACAGACACAGACGGCCAGCCTCAGCAGCCAGGAGGTCGGGAGGCCTTGCAGGACGTTGTACAGCCGGTGCAGTTAAGTGCTTCGTCTTCATGGCACCAGGTGGCACACTTGTGTACACTGATGGCAGAGGTGCTACCGACTTGGCGGAAGAGATGTCTTGCCCAATCACCACTACACCACGGTCGAGTCCGCCATTCGTGTGTGATGGATGTTGCATTAGGGAGATACCTGTGCCATGAAAAGAATCCTTGGCTGTCGCAGAGCTGGAGTTATGGTCAATATTATCGATAGCCCCAGTAGTGAACAGTCCCTTGCGCAGCTTGGGTGGGCAAACAACTTCTGCCATGTTGAAGCGCTGGCAGACACCATTGGCAATGTCTGCTGTGAGCTGTAGTAATCTATCATATGACACACACATCCCTAGGCTGAACAGTGTGTCAATCAGACCTCTGCTCCTGGTCACAGCGTGAATCTTGAGGGACAAGTAGAGTGGGAGTGGGGTTTCTCTCTCGCGGCTGTGGCGCACTGAGGTTGACTCCCCACTGCGTGTATGCTTTACACTGTTGAACACCAGTAGCTGCGATACTGTAAGAGCAGCAGTTGTGGTGCTTGTGTTGGCCAACTTAGTCTGGTGCTTGATGTTCGCCCCATCGAGGATCATGTTCACCAGAGCAAGGAGGGATGGTGTCACAGAATCTTTCTGGCAGTCAGCGTGGAACTCTATGCAGTCAAAGGTGAACCTGGTCTGAAACATTTCTCTACGTACTACCTGTGCTGCTCTTACTAGGTGCATGGCATCACTGTCATGATCACAGGCCTTCTTCAGGGCGGGACCTATATCTTTCTCAAACAAGAGAAGTGTGTCTCGGCCCTGAGAATGAGCTCTCAGATCAGGAAGCACAGAAAGAAGTCTGTCCTTCAGTCTGGTTGTGTGTATTCTGTTGGTTACCGTGGCACCCAGCTGCTCCAGTCTCGTCTTGTAGAGGTTAGCCACGTGTGAGAGTTTAAATACAGGGGCATTGTCCTCATCTGCATGCATGTCCTCCATGAATACCACCAGCTCAGCAAAGGCTATGCCATGCAGACGATCCGCATCCTCGTCCTTGAGTGCGGCTGGTCTGATTATGTTGTATAATGCACGGAGGCAGTTGCGATGGTATTTTGCCTCGATGGCAATCATGTCTCCTGCAGACAGCTTGGCCAGCAGTTCAGTGTCCCCCAATTCAGTGGCACATCTCCGAACGTTCTTGTCAATTTCCTTTGTAGCTGCTTCGTGCAAGTTTGTAGTGCCAGCTGGCTTATTACAGAAGAAACAGATAGGCTCGGTTGACTGTGGAAGCCTGTGGGCAGCTGCTGATCGTGTGTGCACGGTTGGAGTACCGGTACTAGATTGCTGTCCTGAAGCTGATTCTGCTCTGCTCTGCTGGTCAAACATTTTTTTAAGAAACTTTAAACGACATTTCTTGTGCCACTGAGCACTGTGTGTCCTCAAGGTAGCTTCTACGCCTTCGCCATCATCCAGTCTGTTCACGTTGAGTTCCATTGGCATGTGCCGAAGTCCCTTGAACTGGAGGAGGTCTTCTGTCAATGATGCATAGCCACTACCACTCGGTTTCATGGTTGAGCTTAGTGGGCACTGCAAAGGTTCATCTGTCTCTGCTTGGCAAACAATACAAAGCTCCCAGTTAGTTCTTGGGGGTGGTCTTGATTGCTTGGACGTAGAGGGCTGGGCTGGGTCTATGAGGATATGACGCTTTGCCATAGTGACGATCAGATCTGGGATGCTTGTATCTTGGCTTCGATCATCAGGCAGGGAATCCTGCAACACACAAGTACAATAATTGGGTTAGTACCAGTCACCACAGTTTACATTCATTGGCATCAATATTTGATGTGTTGAGGTAATTGACCTCTCACTGTCCTCAGAGGTCAAAGCTAGACACCTGTAAATAATTACCAACGCTGTGTGGAATATGTAGACACTTTTATTGGAACACAAATACATGGTTTGTACATCATAAACATGTTTACCATTAACCAATGACACCAAACATCAATATTTTGATACTTTGAGGTCATTGACCTCTCACGGTCCTCAGAGGTCAAATCTGCCTTACCTCCCGATCTGAAAACGAAGCTTATGGCATGTACTAACACTGGTAGAAATTTCATGCTTTACTCATAATTTGCACAATTCTTATGATATGAGAGATTATCAGCTGTACTATAGATGAGTATTTCAACTGGAAGCAACACATTTCTCATGTTTGTATTAGTATATCCAAGATGTGTGGTGTCTTGTATCGCATTCGTTAAAAACTCACAACTGAAGCAATGTTAACCATATGTTATACACTTTGTTATTCCAAAATGATGTATTGCATATCAGTATGGGGCTGCACTTGGCCATCATTCTTAGACAGCGTGTTCAAGGCTCAGAAGGCAATTCTACGCGTTCTAACCTGCAAGAAAAAATTTGATGCAACTGAGGAGATATTTTCATCTTTAGATTTAATAAAAGTCCCTTTTATCCATGAATACTTCATGTTGATAACTATATTTAATTCTATAAAAAAGAATGATACCATTTTCCAGCTACAAGATCATGCTCATAATACCAGAAGCAAGCAAATTAATTTAGTATGTCCTCCATTTAGAACAACACTATACAGTAATTCTATCCTGTGTCTCGGTCCTAAGGTGTGGAATTCCTTACCTAGTCTAGTAAGAAACAATATCAATGTTTGTACCATTAACAGCTTCAAGTATAGAATAAAAAAGTATCTTTTGCATTCACAAACACAATGAAAGAATAAATATAATTTCTGAGCTCTTTTTTGCTGCACATATGATATCATATTGTAAGGGTCTACTTGTATACTTTATGTTAATATTTAGATAATTCAAGTAAATTTCAATGATGTGTGTGTGTGGTTTCATCTATTTTATATGTATGAATATATTTACTGTATGCTCGTATATGTTTATATGTTTGTGCATATGTATGGTATGTATATATGTTACATAATAATATGTATGTATGAGTACGTGTGTGTTTATATAGGCCCATATGCAAGAAAAATTCTCGACCCGTTGCATCGCGTATCGGCAAGCAAGAATCATTTGAAAACACTCCACCCGTTGCGTTCCACTGGTTGCGTTGCTCCACTGGTTGCGTTGCTCCACTGGTTGCGTTGCTCCACTGGTTGCGTTGCTCCACTGGTTGCGTTGCTCCACTGGTTGCGTTGCTCCACTGGTTGCGTTGCTCCACTGGTTGCGTTGCTCCACTGGTTGCGTTGTCCATGCCTTGTCCTCTGTCCTTATTCCATCATATTTCTTCCCAAACCATTACAGGCGAGTTTTCAACATAACCGAGAGTGACATGCATACACTGTGAATGTACACGTGTCATAATTAAGGTAAAATTAGATGCAGCAGGCCTTATATTGTTGTGATAAGTGGTGACGAGGGAGAGAGGCAGTGGTGGAGGTGGTCAGCCATATTACTTTGTTGCGATTAGCGGGACGTTCAAATGTACGCACAAGCATCACTCAGGCCCATTTTTTCTTCATCAACGCCGCAGATAAGTGGCGAACACTATCAAAGCTATTATTTTAATGGCAGAAAAGATAAATTTGGCTAGTAAAAGGAATTAGATAGGTGTAAGACAGTCAAAATACTGATGCCGCCTTGGACTCGCTTGTGTTGGTACGACTGCCCAAATCTCCACTGGCCGGGCATTTGAAAACAATTCTTGTATATCCCACCGGTGGAGGTACGACGGTCGGGAATCTCCACCTGCCGGGATTTGACGAGCATTCTTGCATTTAGCCCATAGATAGTATACGTTAGTATGAGTAAGGATATTTACAGATGTTTTGTATGAATACTACATAGAAATGATATAATAGCGTATCCAGCTTCTTTCCTTTTAATACAGGAGTGAGGCAAGGGTGCGTCCTTGTCCCATCACTTTTCAACGCTTGTATGGACTGGGTATTGGACAAGGTTGTAGATCAAAGTGATTGTGGAGCATCCGTCGGCAACACCAAGATCACTGATCTTGTTTTTACCGATGATGCAGTAATCTTTGCTGAGTCGCTGGAAGTCCTGGTGATGGCTCTCGAGGCGTTGCACGAGGAGGCAAAGCCTTTGGGACTTGAGGTTTCCTGGCCCAAGACCAAGGTCCAGGTGTTTGGAGACTTACTAGATGAAGCAGTACAGTCTGTTCATGCGTGTGGCGAGGACATTGAGATCTTGGAAAGTTTGACATACCTTGGTAGCGCAGTCCATAATGACGGCGGGTCACGTCAAGAAGTCTTACGGCGGAATGGCACAGCCCACGGTGCTATGGACTCGCTCAGCGGGAGTATTTGGCGTTGTCGGTACCTGTGCAGGGGGACAAAGATCCGGATCTTCAAGTCGCTTGTGATCCCTGTCCTACTATATGGTTGTGAGACATGGACACTAAATAGTGACTTGAAGAGACGAATCAATGCCTTTGGTAATAAGTGTCTTCGCAGAATCATGGGGTATCGCTGGGATGATTACGTGTCAAATCAGCGATTGCACCATGAGACTGAATGTTTTACCTGCATACCTGAGACCTATTACCTGCATAGTCCGTCAACGCCAACTTCGGCTATATGGGCATGTGCCACGCTACCCTGAAACCAATCTTTCCCATCGGGTTGTATCTGTAAGAGAAAATCCGGCGTGGAGGAGGCCAAGGGGGCGTCCACAAGGCTCGTGGCTGGGGCAAGTTGATGTTTCTTGTCGAAAGCTGCTTGGTATGGGAAAGGAGCCTGCATGGAGACTCGCGCGTGGTGACCCCCAGGAGTGGCGTCGTAGGGTTGGCGAGGCGACGCGCCCCCCGGCGTATGCCCCCAATGATTGATCTCTGGAATGTGCACATATTACCTTGCTTATTATCTTGCATATTACCTTGTTGGTAGTAGTAGTAGTTGTTGTAGTGGTGGTGGTGGTGGTGGTAGTAGTAGTAGTAGTGGTGGTAGTGGTAAGTGGTAAGTGTGGGTAGTAGTAGAAGTAGTAGTAATAGTAATAGTAGTGGTTGTAGTAGTGGTAGTAGTAGTGGTAGTAGTAGTGGTAGTAGAAGTGGTAGTAGTAATAGAAGAAGTAATATAAGTAGTAGTAGTAGTAGTAGTAGTAGTACTACACCTATCTACTCGACAAAACCTACCAGATAAATATCCCCTCTTCTTCAATGACACTAAACCAGTTCCTTCTTCTACAATGAACATTCTAGGACTATCCTTTACTAAAAATCTGAACTGGAAATCTCACATCTCATCTCTAGCTAAAACAGCTTTTAAGAAGTTAGGTGTCCTGTGACGTCTGCGTCCTTTTTTTTTCTCCCTCCCAGTTGCTTGCTCTGTACAGGGGCCTTATCCGCCCATGTATAGAGTATGTCTCACATGTTTGGGTAGGATCCACTCATATAGCTCTGCTAAACAGGGTTGAGTCAAAAGCTTTTTCGTCTCATCAACTCCCCTCCTCCGACTGAGTGTCTTCAATCTTTAAATCACCGCCGGAATGTTACTTCTCTTGCTATCTTCTACCGTTATTTTCATGCTCACTACTCTTCTGAACCTACTAACTATGTGCCTCCCCCCCTCCCGCGGCTTCGCTGCACAAGACGTTCTACTAATTTTCATCCCTATTCTGTCCATCTTCTTAATGCAAGAGTTAATCAGTATCTTTACTCTTTCATCTCTTTCACTGGTAAACTTTGGAACTTCCTGCTTCTATTTTTCCACTTTCCTACGACTTAAATCTTTTGAAGAGAAGAGTGACAAGACACCTCCCGAACTAAATTGGCCCACCCCTCTTTTTTTGTATTCTCTTACTGTCTTCTTTATAGGGACTGGCAACTAAGCGGGCTTTGTGTCACCTCTTTTTGGTGTGCCCTTGGCCAGTCTTTTGTGATGTAAAAAAAAAAAAAAAAAAAGTAGTAGTAGCAGTAGTAATAACAGTAGTAGTTGCTGTTGTTGTTGTGGTGGTGGTGAGAGTACTGGTAGAAGTAGTAGTAGTAGTAGTAGTTCCTTAATTCGACCATTTAATTGACCTATTTTACCTTTATTCGACCTTTTTTACCTTTAATCGACCTTCTTTTTTATACCTTTAACCAACCTTTCTTTACCTTTCTTTCTCTTTTCTTTCTTTACCTTGCTTCAACTGTTTTACCTTTATTAGACATAATTTACCTTTATTCGACCTATTATACCTTTAATCGACCTATTTTACTTATATTCGACCTGTTTTACCTATTTTTTATCTGTTTTACCTATATATGACCTAATCTTTTTGCGACCTATTTTACCTATATTCGACCAGTTTTACCTTTATTCGACCAGTTTTACCTTTATTCGATCCTTTAATTGACCTATTTTACCTTTATTCGAACTATTTTACGTGTATTCAACCATCTAATCGATCTATTTTACCTTTATTCGACCATATGATCGACCTTTTTTACCTGCACTCTACCTATTGTACCTATATTCGACCAATTATACCTATATTCGACCTTCTTTAGATTTATAGCTACCTATTCTACCTTTATTCGACCCATTTTACCTTTAAGCGACCTATTTTACCTCGATTTTACCCCTAATCGACATATTTTACCTTTATTCGACCCTTTAATCGACATATTTTACCTTTATTCGACTTATTTTAACTTTATGCGACCCTTAAATCGACCTATTTAACCTTTATTCGACGTATTTTACCTTTAATCAACATTTTGGGGAGGCGGTAGCAGAGTGGTTAGAGTCACCGGGTGGCGTTCTCGAAGACCTAAGTTCGATCCCGCATGAGACCCATAAATCCACTTAAAATCTTTCTGCACCATCGAGTGGCCTAAGAACACCCACATGCCCTGCTCATTAACTTTATCTTCGATTGCGAGTGCATCGGAGGACACAGGGGGAGGATGACCTCTAATCGAGTTTACTATACAAATTTTCTGCTGACCACCACGGGCGAAGGCCACCATTTACAGCCTCAAGTGAGCCTCCACGGCCTATCACCCACCCTGGAGGTCACTGCCTACAGGCGCTATAGCCAAGCTGTAAAAAACTTTAAACGTCAGTTTTACCTATATTCGATCTATTTACCTTTATTTACCTATTTTACTTTATTCCCCTATTTGACCTATCATTTTTGACCTATACGGCCTGCTTACCATTTCACTGTAGTACAATAAAAAGCTACAGTAAAAAACACTTCCTAAGGGATTCAACAATGGTCTCTCGTTAACTCAAGTTCAGGGTCAGGTATAGTCGATCATGAGGCCAGCCGTGATCAAACCGAAGTGAATAACAGG
>JACEEZ010015694.1:492500-542500 GCA_016584305.1 Chionoecetes opilio
ATTATCATTATTACAATACAATTGATCATTATGGGTACCTTAGAACTGATTTTCAGCGAATAGTCATAACAGCGTAGAGAGAGAGAGAGAGAGAGAGAGAGAGAGAGAGAGAGAGAGAGAGAGAGAGAGAGAGAGAGAGAGAGAGAGAGAGAGAGAGAGAGAGAGAGAGAGAGAGAGAGAGAGAGAGAGAGAGAGAGAGAGAGAGAGAGAGAGAGAGAGAGAGAGAGAGAGAAGGGGGGGAGAAAAGAAAAACTATAGCCAAAACCTAATCGCAAAAATTATCATGACAAAAAAATTAATTCCAACAATCCATGACAAAATTATTCTGATTCCAACATTATATAACACAAAATAATAATAATAATAATATATAATAACAATAAATATACCATAATATTCTCATAACAAAGAATAATCATAACAATAATATCATAGCTAAGATGTCACTGGAAGAGCATTCAATAAACACACACACACACACACAAGCAAACAAATAAAAATATTACTAACGAAGGAAAGAAGGAGGAAAGAAAGAAAGAAAACATTTAACCCCTTCATGCTCAGATTTTTCTTTTGGTGTAAAAAGTGTATGTTGTCGAGCCATAAAATTACGAAAAGTAACTGAATATACATAATTAGCTAGTCGACAAGGGTACTAAACAGGTCATATCTATAAAATATTGGTAATATTCACAAAAAATAGTCTAATGGTACCCAAATTACAATTGAAATTTAGTTCTGGGTCTCAAGGGGTTAATATTGTTACGAAGCACCTTGTTCCCTTGTCCCGGCGAACGATGCAGGGTGCTTCAGCTCTACTTATGGAGCCGATCCATAGACACAACAATACTGAGAGCAATACAGAAAAGAAGCAGTATTGCAAGACAACATTTTTAGATATAAACAAACAAGTGCTTGTGGGCCCTTCGGACCCATGTATTGATGTTTGTAGTAGTATACGTATATTAGACAACATGTGATTGCAAACTCCAATCACTCCGAAAACTTTCGGACCACACTAATAGAGCTAAAATGGTATGACATGACGAGAGGAGAACGTCAAGTCTGGTAAAATAACTTAAGCGAGTCATTTAACCATAACACCAGACGTTGTTTTTTCTAATTTTACTAATTATGCTATCAAAACCGGACCGGAAACTATTTCGCTGATGCATTATGCTCCAATTTGGGTTCTTAGAGATCTCTCACACTTGTTAGAACGTGAAAATGTTGTAACTCGCCGACGGGGACGAGAAATCTTGTATACGAGAGTACGTAGTACCATAAACCTTTAAGCTTCACCATCATCCACTTAGAGTGGCCACCACAAAACATTGCAAGATATCTAAATATGCATAGTCCAAGAGTTTTAGCTAAAACCCGGACATTTTGGCGAACAAGCTGAAATTTTCAGGGTAGGTCCCAAAAAATGTGTAGAATCACATACTAAAAGTCCTCAAAAATTCCATTGGTGCTTGTCTCAAAATCCAAGATGGCGTCCAAAATGGCTGCTGTTACAATATTTCTGAATAGCTTCGCTACTAGACAGGTTATTAATACGAACAAAGTGTCCGAATATATCTGTTAAGGTACTGGGAACGCAATATATTATTTGCATGTTACACACACTGGCAATATTTAATATGCTACCCAAACCAGAAGGCAAACTTTGCTGAAACTACCGTATTTTCTAAGTACAGCTTTGCTTCCAAGCATGATATAAAAAACAAATGACAGTCATACATAACTAATTTTGATTTGTTATCATCTTTATATTGTGCACACTTGGTATTACATTGTTTCAGTAGTGTTGGAGTCCATCATCCAGTGTTGTGTCGTCAACACTCAGGTTCATGACATTGACTCGAAGTCGTCATCGTTGACATCTAACATCGGTGCTGTGTTGGTGCAATATTGACCGCTACATTTCCTCCACATCGAAATACAATATAACCCAAGTTTTTTGCAGCTACAAGTCATGGTATTGCATCTATCCTGTTTGCATCCACATGACACCATGTTAAGTAAGGTGTCGGGTGCAAATATATGTTTCTATGGGTACGAGAATTCCTTCTTGTGACCGCCATCCCATTTCTGTTGGAGGTAGACTATTGCCCATTCATTCTTGAACAGTATAATACGTGCGGTATAAATGTTGCTTTGCAACAGCGCTCGTTGAAGGTAAACTCGATAGTTGAAATGATGAACTCAAGGAACTTCGACCTATGGCCAGCTTGTACGCGATGTGTCGGAATTAATCTAGGAACTGAACGTTGCTCGCACCATACAGCTTCAGGATGAAGGTTTCAATAACCCCTTTTCACGTCATCATGGGTGCTTTTTTGGTAGGTAAAGGTATCCAGCATGTCCAGCATGTCCGCTACCGCCTCCTAGGGGAGGCGGTAGCGGAGTGGTTAGCGTCTCCGACTGGCGTTCTCGGTGACCCGAGTTCGATCCCCGAAGAAACCCAAAACCTTTCTGCACCGTCGAGTGGCCTAAGAACACCCACATGCCCTGCCTATCAACTCTACCTCCGATTGCGAGTGCATCAGAGGACACAGGGGGGGCGGCATGAGCCTCTAATCACAGGCGTCACTATAAGAATCCTTCCTGCGCCACCACGGGCGAGGACCAACCATCACAGCCCTCAAGTGAACCTCCAGAGCCTACCATCCGAGCCCTGGGTTACCACTGCCTACAGGCGCTATAGGCACCCAAACAAAAAAAAAAAAAAAAATGTCGTATTCGCGCTTCGTGTGGACCATATTAATTAAAGGTGTTACACTTGCCCTGCCGATAGATTGCAGACACCGTATCACAGCCAGTCACAACATGAAGGAAGAGGAGGTGGTGTCTGGTATCTCCTACAACATTCTAAATTTCCTGAATGTTGAATGCCGTTACAGGATTGAAGGAACATAGCATGAATATATCTGTAGTAGTGCTTGTGCCAACAAGACCAACTGGCCTGTTCTTCAATTCAGCTACAACTAGTGCTGTTGAAACAATCAGTGTGTCTGCGTCTGCATCTGCTTGTTTGACATATATGCCAGCCAATCGCAATTTTTCTCGAAGACTTTGTATCAGTCTCTTCTTGTTGTTAATGATTTATATGAATGATGTTTAAGTTGTAGTGGTTGGCGTGTCATCTTCGAACATGATATATCACTAGCTGTGTACTTCTGAGCTCTTCGTCTCTGTTCAGCTACTTGTGTTGAAGTCGGGTTTTCATACCCATCAAACACCACAGTTGACTCAGCTCCATAATGCTTGAAGATGTAAGCAATGTAGGCATGGCATACATCAGCATAGGTGGACATTTCTTGGTATATGGTACCAGGGTGTCTCTCATTTGCTGAGGCCAAACAACTGAGTGAAGAAGGTGACCACCATCCAAGACGTACAGACAATTATCTGGCAGGGTTGTATGGCTGGGTGAATGACTTCAACACAAGACTCAAGGAACTCTTCACTGGATTCCACATGACACATTGTTTAGGACACGTGTAATTCTGTTGAACAGCAGAGTTGGATTAACTACTGCCTGCTGTCCCCTCACTTTTATCAACTCCTTTGCTCCGATTGTCTTCACTTTGTTATTACGGCGTTGTGTTATGTCTGTGAACTTCTTTCCTGACATTTTTTATGCTATAGTGTCTGGCCGATTTCTACCGCATTATCACAGTTTACAGATGCATCTGCAACAACTCCAGTAGACAGAGACACCAGCCGATCAGATTGATAGCCAGCAAACGGTGGGTGTGTTTGCAGCCATCCGATAAAAACATGGCGGTCCGCGTTATCCCTTGACTGGACACTTTGCTGCATATCTTTGTGTTGTTTTGATGTACCAGTGTGAACTCCTGTAAACTGCTCAAGTCTATCGCAGATGGGAACGCAGCAGGGTATGGCATGCACCCATGTAGCTAGTTTACTAGTGTGCTAGTGAGCTAGTGTAGCTAGTGTGTCTGTAGTTCCGCGACCATGGGTCATATCTCCCGACACTTCGAATTTTTTTTTTATAAAAAACTGCACTATTGTTTTATCTGAGAAATTTACACTCCAGAATGAATCATGATGGCGAATGGTGAATTATCCCTTCTCCGTAAACAGAGTGTACTCTTCTGTCAGCATTGTTTCCTCCAGACTTTCTATCTGTTGTCAATACAACCTGGCAGACTTGACGTAGTGAACATGTCCTGCAGTATGAAAATGTGGAATCATCTCCCTTACACGGCTGAGATGAAGCTCCCAGTCCCATGTCCTCTCAGCACGCATGAATCGTTGTAGAAAAGTCACTTACTTGATATACTGCACCCACACCTATCCGGTTCTGCTATGACTTGTAGCATGGTCTAGGAGTTGTGAAATGGTATGGCTCAACTGCTTGATATATTCATCTTCAGCTACATCAGCAGCATTTCTGTCATGGTTTAGAAAGGCCCTGTGCAGGTTCTCCAAGTGGCTTTTGTCTACGCCATCCAAGGTGCCAGTTGTATCCATCAAGACACTTATGAGGACAGCTGAGCTGAGAAAATGACCAGACAGCATATGCATCACGGATCCTTTACCATATAGTGTCTCCCAAAGCTCTGCCAGTTCACTACCTGTCATGATCTGACCCATGCTACCCAGATACGACATGAGAAAAAGAAATCCACCTAGTCGGACAATAATCCTGTCAAGATCCTGTGAAGAAGCTACATCTCTGCAGTTCTGATGTACAAAGGCTGGTCGAATGTGACTGTACATATCCTCAAGCCATGCTTTTCACACTGTTTCTGTGCGAAGCACAATGCAGTGTAGGTAGTGCTTAAATTTGAGGGATCCATATTTATGAAGGATAGAGTTTCTATCCTGGTCCTCTCATATTGGTCACCCTGCATGGCCACTTTCATGAAGCCGTTCCATTAAGGACAAGGTGACAGTTCCATGATACAGCTAATGGCCCAGAGGTAGTCCAACGCAGTTGCTGAGTGCAGAGATTTAAGCTGCTGGTCAGGAATCATCAGGGGATGTACAACTACATATTGTAAGGCAGGCATTCGACTTCATGTATGTTTTCTTAGGGATGCTTCCAAAGGCTCCTGCTAATTCAGGAAATGATACTTTCACTTTGCGCTTGATTGGTGGGGTATCCGTAGTTCCAGGTGAAGTTACACAAGCAATACCACCGATACTCTGGAAGGCATTGTGACCACTAACAGTAGCTACATACATTGAAATCTGCATTGTCGAAGACAAACTGTGTGAAACCATTCAAGTAATAAGATGCTTCACCTGTTATGTCATGAGGGCACGTTCAAACCTCTCGACCTCCTTGTAGTCATCTGTAAGACTCAAACTACTCAAGATGTTGATCAGCTCACAGGAAACGTACTTGCAATGAATGTACACAGTTATTGCAAGGAGGAGAGGTGAAATGAAGGATCGCGGTCGGCTTGCTGAAATTATTGCATGGGCTATGGCTGTACATTTTCTTTGTGAGACTTTATGATTTCCATCCACCCTTGCCATCCACGACTTTGTCCAAGAAGCGTTTCAAAGAACTGGGTATCAGTGTCTCTCCATTGTTGGTTGTTTCAAGTGTTGTGAATTCATCGCAGTCGTACACTGTCATTCTGATATCATTTTGAATGATGGAAGCGGTCATGTCAATGATACGATCACTTTGTGTCCTTGCATCAGACACTTTGTCAGTGATCCATCTGTCATTGAGAACGTTGTGTGCCGAATTGCAGATTTAGTCTTGAGATGTTTCAATGAATAACCTTCATGTCCATGTAGATACTCGACAATTTGATCTGAGAGTTCTTGTAGTGAATACTGACACTCATCGTGATGATCAAGAAACTCATATAGCTTATTGAATGCTTCTAATCAGCTCTAAAGTTAAACAACCTACAACATTGGCAATTCATGGTTGCCAGATATCGAGAGGGAAATTTCGCTAAGTAGCTTTCTAGATGTCACCAGTTATATCGCCATATATTCGAAAATTCGGTTGTTATCCCAATTAAATGACATTTCCAATATTTGGATCACCTAGATAGTCATTGTAATGTGTTCCTATAGTCTATTCACTTAGGCTGGATTCTTGGGAGCTGCTCGCTGCCTACCCGAGTTTGTAAGGACGTCGCTGATTGGCTGATAGACTCGGGCTGGGTGGCGATGGTGGTGGTACTTGCCTCGCCGCAACCCAAAACCCTTGCGTTGCCTCAGAAAAATATTCATATTTCTTTGCTTTACTCATCTCTTACTCAAGATAGGCCTATTTTGTTTGCATCAGTGAATCAGGCAGTGATTTTTCAACAACAACACGCCATTCATAACTCAATAGGGTAAAAAATAAAGTCATGACTGAGTATCACAAGAGTAGGCGGACTTTTAGGTTTTCAGTGCATTAAAATGTTGCTCTCCTACCCGATATTACCAATCTACCAGATGATATTTATGAAAGCTATTATAATTTATATGATACAAAGATTATGGAAAAGGCTATATCGACCAATACTGATTTTCATCCTGAGCCGTAGGGCGATGAAGGGAAGTGTAGGGCGTTTTCAGTGTTGTGTAGGGCGAAGACATTTTAGAGGTTGGCAACACTGATCTCTCCACCCAATCAAAGCAGTCGGCTTTTAGAGAGGTTGATATAAAAAATTCGCTATAGAGGGTTAAAGGTTAGAGATTAGAGGTTGATGAATAGCTTTATTTATATGAAGGTTCCTGATTGGTAATTCCGGAGTTCGAGTGCAAATAAATAAATAGATATAAGATATGAATTGATGTATGAATATTTATAGATGAATAATTATTCTATGAAATACATATAAACCATATTTTCAGACCGGAGTGCTGAGTTCTTTGGAACAGATCACAGACTTGTTGTTGCTACACTTAAGCTTCATGTCAAGTCCAGAAGAATCTCAGGAGGTAACCATACTGTGTTTCATCTTGAGAAACTGAAGGACTTGACATGTGCTCATGAGTATGCGGTGGCAGTCTCAAATCGGTTTGATGTGCTCGGTGCTCTCGGGGACCCTGTAGAACTGTGGGATACCTTCAAACGTGAAACTCTACAGGCTGCCAAGGAGTGTATTGGGGAGCGCCCGAGGTCAAGGCGTGGTTTTGTCTCGACGGAGACGCTGGAGAAAATCGAGGAGAGTCGCGCTGCCAGGCTGGCTGGGAACCAGGACCAGCACAGGGCTCTGTCACGCCGGACTAGAACCCTCCTGGGGAGAGACAAGGAGAGGTATGTCAGGAGTCTCGCTGAGGATGTCGAGGGTCATTTGAACGCTAATGACCTCCGACCCGCCTACCGAGCCCTGAAGAAGCTCCGTTCCAAGTCTCCTTCTCGGGCGAGTGCTATTCGAACAGCAGATGGGCGCCTCGTGTCGGACATGGATGGGCAGATGGCTCGTTGGGCTGAGTACTTTGGGCAGCTGTTCACGGTGGACCCTCCAACTGAGCAGCTTCACACCACTGGGTTACGGGCAATGGATGCCGATCCTCCCATTGACGAAACCGCACCCTCTCTTGACGAAGTCAGAGAGGCTGTAGCAAAGTTGAAGGGTGGAAAGGCAGGTTTGTAATATCAGTGCGGAGCTCCTCAAAGCTGGGGGTGAGGCCATGATCCGCGGGTTGCATGCTGTCCTGACGGCCGTGTGGCAATCAGGTACCATTCCTCCTGACTGGAAAAGGGGGCTGGTCGTCCCTATCTGGAAAGGGAAAGGGGACCGTCAGGACTGCAACAATTACCGCGGTAGTACACTGCTCAGCGTACCAGGCAAGGTGCTTGCCCATCTATTGCTGACACGAATTCGCAGTCATCTGGTGAAGCATCAGAGACCTCAGCAGTCTGGGTTCACGCCTGTAAGTCAACAACGGACCGTATCCTAGCGCTTCGTGTCCTGGTGGAACGCCGACGTGAGTTTCGACAGGGGATGCTTGCAGCCTATGTTGATCTCAAGAAGGCGTTTGACTCAGTGCATCGTGAGTCACTCTGGGATCTTCTGCGACTTCGAGGGATTCCTGCAAGGACTATTGGTTTGATAACTGGTCTGTCTTCTGGGACTGAGAGTGCTGTGAAGTGTGGGGCAGGTGTATCCAGCTTCTTTCCTGTGAATACAGGAGTGAGGCAAGGGTGCGTCCTTGCCCCATCACTTTTCAACGCTTGTATGGACTGGGTATTGGACAAGTTGTAGATCAAAGTGATTGTGGAGCATCTGTCGGCAACACCAAGATCACTGATCTTGTTTTTGCCGATGATGCAGTAATCTTTGCTGAGTCGCTGGAAGTCCTGGTGATGGCTCTCGGCGCTGCACGAGGAGGTAAAGCCTTTGGACTTGAGGTCTCCTGGCTCAAGACCAAGGTCCAGGTGTTTGGAGACTTACTAGATGAAGCAGTACAGTCTGTTCATGCGTGTGGCGAGGACATTGAGATCTTGGAAAGTTTTACATACCTTGGTAGCGCAGTCCATAATGACGGCGGGTCACGTCAAGAAGTCTTACGGCGGATTGGCATAGCCCACGGTGTTATGGACTCGCTCAGCGGGAGTATTTGGCGTTGTCGGTACCTGTGCAGGAGGACAAGGATCCGGATCTTCCAAGTCGCTTGTGATCCCTGTCTTACTCTATGGTTGTGAGACATGGACACTAAATAGTGACTTGAAGAGACGAATCAATGCCTTTGGTAATAAGTGTCTTCGCAGAATCATGGGGTATCGCTGGGATGATTACGTGTCAAATCAGCGATTGCACCGTGAGACTGAATCGAGGCCTATTACCTGCATAGTCCGTCAGCGCCAACTTCGGCTATATGGGCATGTGGCACGCTACCCTGAAACCGATCCTTCCCATCGGGTTGTATCTGTAAGAGACAATCCGGCGTGGAGGAGGCCAAGGGGGCGCCCACAAGGCTCGTGGCTGGGGTAGTTGATGTTTCTTGTTGAGAGCTGCTTGGTATGGGAAAGGAGCCTGCATGGGAACTCGCGCGTGGTGACCTCCGGGAGTGGCGTCGTAGGGTGGGCGAGGTGACGCGCCCCCCGGCGTATGCCCCCAATGATTGATTGATATTTTCAGGTAATTTAATATTTTTATGATAATAAGAAAAATAAGGAAGCTACAAGAGGCCGTGAGGCGTGAGGCCTAAACGGGGTAGTTCCTGCGGTATCTGGAACTGTCGCCGATCGGAACTCTCGCCGCCGTAAGCGAGTGTTCCAAATGTTGATATTACAGGACTCAATATATGCATTTATTCAGGTTTTATCCGTGTTTCTGCATTCAGGGATGAAATACCAGCAATAGCTTGATCAGTTAGGTTAAGTTAAGTGCCAATGTCCTGGTTAGGTTGAAATTTCCACGTCGGCGAGAGTTCTACCGTAGATAACACGAAAGTCGCCAGGACAACGTTTTTTTCGATTTACAGACGTTTGGTGGCGTTAATACTTATATTTCTACATCCATGATTTCAGGAAAGTTAGAAGGGGCTATCTGGAGAGAGTGTCATTTTGTGTCTTCATCTGTGTCATATTATGGCTATAAATGAACAAATTACAACAATATCAACCGAGTGGCGACCTATACTAAGATCGACTGAGTCCATTCCAATCATTTATCACCCTATTTGTTAAGCAGCTTTTCCCTATTTCCTTTTTAAATCTAAGTTTTACCAGTTTGAGTCCGTTCCTTCTTGTTCTATCCTGATTACTAACCGTAAGAACTTTTCCTACATCTTGTTCTTCTCTACCGTAGATAACACTTAATTCGCCAGGACAATGTTTCTTTTTTTTTTATTTACAGACGTCTCGTGACGTTAATACTTACATTTCTACATCCATGATTTCAGGAAAAGTAGAATGGGCTATATGGAGAGTCTGTATCATTTTGTGTCTTCATCTGTGTCATATTATGGCTATAAATGAACAATTGCCAAAATAAAAACCGAGTGGCGACGTTGGTAACGGGCTACACTAAGATCGCCAGATAGTGTTTATGTTCTGAGTGTCCTCCCGCCGTCGCCCGAAAAAAAAAGAGTAGGGAAATTTGAATACTTGCAGAAGCAAAGCATAAAACAACACTGAAACAGGGTAGATTATACAGTCATGATATAGACTACTGTGTATCATCTTCAGTGGCACATACAAATCAGTAGTGATTCTATAATTCGTAATATATGACGGCTGGCGACATTAGTGCAGGTGGTGACTATAGTGTTATCTACGGTAAATATCCTTTTCTCTAACGTTCCTCTTCTTAAATATCTCTCTACTTCATAATCCTCTTCTTTAATGTTTCTCCTCTCTAATATTCCTCTTATTCAGTCTTCTCTATATTCCTTTTTAATGATCCTCTTCTCTACCGTCAATAACACTATAGTCGCCAGTCACTCGCCACTGCACTAATGTCGCCAGGTGTCATATATTACGAATTTTAGCATCATTACAGACTTGTATGTGCCACTGAAGAGGCATGTACAGTAGTTTATATTATGTACATCACACTGCATGTCTTCAGTGGCACATACAAGGTTGCAGTGATGCTGAAATTCATAATATATGACGCCTGGCGACATTAGTGCAGTGGCTAGTGACTGGCGACTTTTGTGTTATTGACGGTAGGTAATATTCCTCTTCTTCATTATCCTTTTCTTTAATATTCCTCTGTAGTAGTAAAAAAAAGTCCTCTTTAATGTTCCTCTTATTCTTTGTCCTCTTCTCTAATATTCTTCCTTAATGTTCCTTCTATTAGTGTTACTCTTCTCTACTACCTCAAAACAAGATGTAATGTCTCAGGAAGAAAGGAAAAAACCCCTCAAAAGCATAAGATCTAAGCCCCTTATGCAGTCCATTAGTCGCGACAAAGCACGACATTAATGGTATAAAAAAGGATCCAGTTATAGCATAATCGTCCTTACTGTATTTATATTATTTTTCTTATCACACATTTATCTATCTGCTTTTTCCTTTTTATAGTTTTGTCAATACTTCCCTGCCATACAACTCGCTGCTTATTATCGATATTATCATTATATTTGGTCTAAAGATTCAGGAAATGCATAAAAAACTAACATACTAAACAGCCTTAGACAATGCTAAACCTTATGTCATTACGCTAAAAGGTTTACTTTGTTTCCCTCTCTCTCTCAGTACGTGTTCTCCATCCACGATACACATGTCGGTCTGTCTGTTCATTCTTTAGTTCCCGTGTTTCCTATCTCCTTTTCCTTCTCCCTTCCTTTCATTCTCATTTTGTCCTCACCTCAAAGGCAACCCCTCCCTCCTCCTTCTTGTCTTCTCCTTGGCTTCACAACAAACACTGCAAGGGATCTGAACCAATAATTAACCCTTCGATCCCTTTCCCTTTAGGCGTCTGGAGAGAAGAAGAAGAAAAGAAAAAAAGTTGATTATCTAGCTTGCTACTCTTTTCTCACTATTTTCATCGGCATCATTAATTTTTTATTTAAGTTATTTATACGTTGTTAACCTCGCGCTACAAACATTACCTGTTGTATCAATGTTGAGTTTATTAGTAATTACCTCTTTCTGATACGATAAAAGTAAAGGTAGAGATGGGGGCTTACGCTGTGCTGCGCGTGGCCGCGGTGCTCATCTCTGTGACATTAGCCTTTGAGCCTGTGGTGGGTGAGGACCCGTTACCCCGGGACACAGGGCAAGTGTGACATCCGGGTTACCACAGTTACCTTCCCCAGGTTTCCCCAGGTACCCATTTATCGACAAACCCCGAAAGAAAGAATGAACAGCTGGTGTGGGGTGGCCACTGTCTGTCCTAGCCGGGATTCGAACCAAGGCCCACAGATTCATAGCTAGGCACGTTAGCCACTACACCACGGAGGCGACAAGTTCACTTTTGCTGGACGTAAAATATATAAACAGGCAACACATTGTTTTTATTGATTTGCATGAAGTCATCACCTTATCGTACGAATCTGTCCATATTTCCCGCCGCCCTGTTGCCCCGCTGTAACATTTTAATTATCCACTGACAGGATAGCTATTTAATTATTTCCCAAACATATGAACCCATTTCAGGCAAATGTATTTTCTTTCACAAAACCTCCCATGGGAAACTGATGGTTATTTCAAATATTACCATTACCATTATCATCAATATTATTATACATATCATCATCATTATCATTATTATTACTTACAATGACTATATGCTTAACTATCTTCCTACTTTTGCTACTACTGTAGGTACTACTACTACTACTACTACTACTACTACTACTACTACTACTACTACTACTACTACTATACTACTACCTCTACTACTATTACTATCACTTATATAACTATGAATAATGATAATGACAAGAATTATGATAAGAATACAAAAAAAAAAAAAATATACAAATATAATAATAATAGTGACAACAATAAACACTCCTTCCCTAAATTGTTAAAGATGACAAATATTATTTATTCTATCTCCGAAAAAAATTAATGAGGCTCAGCCAAACAGGTTGAAATGCAGGTAATCCGAAAACTTTTGACAGCATTCATAAATAACAAATATTTCTCCTGATTTATTGTCAACCATAAATTAATTAATGCAGAAAATTCAATTACGTTTTGTCTCTGCATTTTTTTCAGTACATAAATATTGTGACAGATTCCTGATGGCTATAATTATGATTTTCAGGCACAAATTACTAATGATTGATGATTGGTGGGAGTGCAAGTTTGACAGTAGATTATGGAGTTTAACATTAATTAATACAGTCAATTAATAAACCCATTAAGCATTGAGTTTGAAGCCACCACCATCCATCATTGCAGTGTTACCTAACCACACACGCTCCCTCTCTTCTCAAACTAAACTCAAAACTTTCAAACTTTTTTCATAAACTTTCAAACTCTCCCTCTCTTTTCATACTAAAAGCTCAATACCAGCAAATAAATGTCATGAGGGGATTGCAATTTGAGTCATGTTTGAATATATTATCACGTGTGTCTTTGTGTCTTTATAACTCCACCGTAATCACGCTAAATAGATATGGAAAAAATAAGGAGAATATCATAGCGTACTTTTGGAATTTTCTCACCACATAGTTTCCATGTTTTGAGTAAGGCGACTTGATTTTACGACACTGACAAATCACGGTAATATTGGGGGTGGGGGTTGAAGGGTTAGGTCAGGTGGTATCGTCAGGCTGGTATAAGGAGAGGGGAGGGTAGGGAGAAGAAAGGTGGGTTTGGAAAGAAAGATATTAATACCGAGAAAGAACAAATTTGAAAGGGATAAGGGGTTGGGGTTGTGGTGCTTGGAAGGATATACTATGAAATTTTTTTGATACTTGATAGTTTATTCGGCTTGATGTAATATAATACTGTTCATAATCAATCATGCAGTTATACAAGCCACGGTCCATTAAGCCGAAGCTCTTTTATGGACCTCATGCCATGATATTTGCGTTGTCTTTTGTGAACTAGAGTGGACTATTGATATACATTGACATACTTAATAATTTCAAATAATAAGAATGGGGTTAGGTGAGGTGGTATCGTCAGGCTGTGGGGAAGTGAGGGGGAAGGGGGAGGGAGAAGAAAGTCCTGTCGTGTTGTTTCCACTCTTTGTCTTCTTTCTTTGTTGTCTGCTCTCCCTCCCGTTAATAATTTGTCTTCCTCTCTTTGTTGTCATCTTACATATTTTTCCTCCTCCACGTCCTCTGATCGATTTTATCTTCCTTCTTTCCTCTTTTCGTATTCCTTCCTTCTCCATCCTCCTTCGTATCCCCTTATCTTCCTTCTTTCCTCTTTTCGTATTCCTTCCTTCTCCATTCTCCTCCTTGTCCTTTTTTATCTTCCTTCTCTCCTCTTTTCGTATTCCTTCCTTCTCCATTTTTCATCCTGCTCCTCCTTCTCCGTTTATATTTTCCTTCTTTCCTCCTTCATCTTTCTTTTCCTCATTCCCTCCCTTCAAGATGACCTTCTCTTATTCCTCTCTTCAATCTCCTCCTGTCCTTTCTCTCTCTTTTCCTCTTCCCTTATTCTTTCTTTCCCCATCAGGACCGGACATAATATTACGACACAATATCTATAATACGATAAACAATAATATAAAACAATAATAAAAATCAAAAGGTAAACATATGCTTCCCCCAGTGGATTTAATGAGGATTACAAATTTTGTTCCCATAGTTTATTCCTACACTTCCCTTAAAACAGTCAATTTTTACACATAAAAACAAAAAAAGATAATAATAATAAAGTAAAAAATCTACCAATAAATAAAAAATAAAAAAATATCCCAGGATTATTTTGACCTGACTGGGTTACGTACAAACCAATCCTGAACTCTCCTTGCCTAACCCAGAAAGAGATGCAGAAAAAAAGAACAATACTTAACACAATAAAACATGGAAGTAAAGTATAAAACAAAAAATGTTTACCTTCACCAAATGTTATATAAAGAAAATAAAAACGCACATATACAGATTGAGCAAACATGCCATTTACTAGGCATACTTTGGTGACATAACTTGCAATAGAGTCCTGAATATAATATTTTTACAGGAATTAAGTGATTCACGGAGAGATGCCACCGAGTGCCTAACTTCTGATCTTTCTATAATTTCTGATTGGGGCAAAGCAAACCTTGTTTTGTTCAATGCCTCAAAAACCCAATTTCTTCACCTATCTACTCGACAAAACCTACCAGATAACTATCCCCTCTTTTTTAATGACACTCAACTGTCTCCTTCTTCTACAATGAACATTTTTGGACTATCCTTTACTAAAATTCTGAACTGGAAATCTACATCTCATGTCTTGCTAAAACAGCTTCTAAGAAGTTAGGTGTCCATTGGCGTCTGCGTCCTTTTTTTTCTCCCTCCCAGTTGCTTGCTCTCTACAGGGGCCTTATCCGCCCATGTAAGGAGTATGTCTCACATGTTTGGGGGGGATCCACTCATACAGCTCTCCTAAACAGGGTTGAGTCAAAAGTTTTTCGTCTCATCAACTCCCCTCCTCTGACTGACTGTCTTCAATCTTTAAATCCCCGCCGCAATGTTGCTTCTCTTGCTATCTTCCACCGTTATTTTCATGCTCACTGCTCTTCTGAACTTGCTAACTGCATGGCTCCCTCCCTCCCGCGTCCTCGCTGCACAAGACTTTTTACTCATGCTCATCCTAATTCTGTCCATCTTCCTAATGCAAGAGTTAATCAGTATCTTTACTTACTTTACTTGATTAATGACATTAAAGAGGAGGAGGAGGAGGAGGAGGAGGAGGAGGAGGAGGAGGAGGAGGAATATACAAAGGAATACAAAGGAAACACAAATAACAACAGACCGATAGGTCCTTACAAGGCTGTTTGCTTTAACTACACTACACTAACTAGATAATAAGAGAGAAAGGATAGGAAGTAGAAGGCTCCTCCCACCAGGAGGAGGAGGATGAGGAGGAGGAGGAGGATAAAGAACGTACTGGGAAGTGATGGGAGTGTGTCTGAAGCCGCAGGGTGGGTGAGGGAGGGGAACGGTGCGCCTCACCAGGAAACACCCCCGCCTCCCCCCCAGCCTCCTCTCCTTTAGTCAGAGAAAATGGAGCAGTTGACTGAGAACATCGGTAACCTTACTAGAGAGAAACTTACTATTCTCTCTCTACAAACAAATTTGTAGGAATATCAAAGTATGTATGTTACACGTGCATATAAGTCAAGCCTGTGCAACCTGCGGCCCGTGGGCCGCATGCAGTCCTTTAAGTCTTTTGATGCGGCCCGATCCTCTAGTCAAGAGTCTAAATATTATTAGCATATAGTGCGGCCCTCGGGAAGTAGCCTAAGATTTAAGACTAAGTCTTATAAAAACAGGTGATGAAGGTGTGGTGCCCCGAAGCTTCGAAGCAAGGCGGTTCAATGAATCACCACCACAAGGAGGCACCACCTTCTTCACGGCCACGTCACAGGAGTCACGTGGACCGTCGGGTATATAACGAGGATGGACCGGAACAGCGATAGATTCCTGCGACCGCACTCACACTCCACATAGCACTCACGGAGCTACGGACCTGACTACGTCCTGGTCATCCTCCTCGTCTACCTGTATGGCTTACAGGGAGCTACGGACCTGGCTACGTCCTGGTCATCCTCCTCGTCTACCTGTATGGGTTACAGGGAGCTACGGACCTGACTACGTCCTGGTCATCCTCCTCGTCTACCTGTATGGGTTACAGGGAGCTACGGATCTCACCTACGCCCTGGCCAGCCGCCTCATCTACCTGCATGGGTTACAGAGAGCTAAGAACCTCACCTACGCCCTGGCCAGCCGCCTTGTCTACCTGCATGGGTTACGAGGTTTAGTAACCCTACGACTCGTCCTCCTGGTTCGGTGCTGCTTCACACGTCCTCCACGTTACGTTGTCTTCCTTGTGGCAACGTATTATTTGTTTGTGATCCAGTGACCTGTGTACTTTATAGACATATGTTGGTGACGGCTATTTAATGTTAAGTAAAGGGCAAAGTTACGGTGTGTTTACTTAATTTGAGCCTGTGACAGCGTGAGTCAATAATTGGTGACCTCGAAGTGATCTGTGAAGCCCTAAGTTGAATTAGTGAACTGTGAAGTGAGTGACATGGCGACTGAGTGGTTGCAACTACCATCCTTCAACCACAATGTACAGGATTGGCTGCTGCACGTCCAGGGCTACCTGGCTAACACCTCGGCCAACGACCAACAAAAATTCAACACTGTTGTCTGTGCCTTACCTACCGAAGTAGCCACACTCGTACAAAGCACAATTACCTCGCCCCCGGACTCCAACAAATTCGCGGATCTAAAGAGTGCTCTGTTAGACGTGTACCGAAGACCAGACCACCATCATCTACAGGAGCTGCAAACCATCACTTTGGGGGACATGAGGCCGTCTATTCTGTGGCAGCAGATGCAACTAATCAATATACGGTGCAACACGTCATTGCCAACAGCAGTGCTTCGATCCATGTTTCTTCAGAAGTTGCCTTGGGAGGTAAGAGTTGCTCTGTCCTCTTTTGATGATAGCACATTTATTATTACATTCGTCTCTGCAGCCGAACGAATGATATCACAATTGTCAGACCATACTCATTCTACCGCACTTGCACCTAATCCAGCATTATCCAATGTTGTAAATACTTTCTCCACCGATAGAAATTTTCCAAAAATGGACCTACAGCCAACAAGGGAATGTCGCCATGCCTGCTCCCCAGAGGCTCCACCACCTTATATGGGGTCGTTAATGTCTGAAGACACTACGGAGGATCAACATGTCTGTGCTGCAGGATTACCTAGAGCTCAAACTTCAGGCACTCTGCTTCGCCAAATCTTGCAACGACTGGACGCCATTGAGGAGCGCATGAATATAAGAAAGAGTGCCTCGCCCGTTTGTTCCACATAGAGGGCGTAACAGTCTCAACGGTAAAGGTGCGTCCCATCCATCGTTTTCTACCTTTACCAACGTTGAATTGTGCTGATACCATTCCACCTTTGGTGCCAGGGCCAGACAGTGCCGCCCACCATGCCAGTGGTCGGGAAACGAGTTCGGCGGGGGGCAAGTGAATGCGAGCTCCTCCGCAGTTTTTGACGCTCCTGTGTCTTTGCTACGTGTAAGAGACCAATGCACTGGCAAGAGTTTCTTAGTGGACACAGGAGCATCCGTCAGCAGTCTCCCTCCTACCCAGGATGACCGCAAGTATACGTCACCTGCGTTCGACCTTCTGGCGGCCAACGGAACACCAATTGCGACTTATGGCACAGAGAGGATCACGATGGATTTCGGTTTGCCCAGTAAGTTCCCAAGGGTTTTTGTAGTTGCAGAAGTTACTCAGCCCATACTGGGATACGACTTTCTTACTTATTATGAGCTGCTTGTTGATTGTTGACCCTGGCAACCGCTGCTTACGATAGCAGTATTCACACGCCACCATTGGTAGTACCGTTGCCAGGTGTGAGAGCCCACGTATCACACTCATTCATAATAATACCGACATTGTAGACCTTCAAGAATTGCCTACTCTCACAGAGTCTCTCCAACGACGATCAGCTACTGTCCATGACGTGTTCCATCATATCGAGACGACAGGCCCACCAGTGTACGCTCGACCATGGCGCTTGCATCACGACCGACTCCTATCGGCGAAGGCAGAGTTCGATTCTCTGCTAAAGGATGGAATGATACAACCATCGAAGAGCTGTTGGGCGTCACCTCTCCATATGGTCCTCAAGCCTTCTGGTAAAGAGTGGCGTGCGTGTGGGGATTATAGGGCACTAAACAAGGTTACCGTGCCGGATAGGTACCCTATGCCACACGTTCAGGATTTCCATCTGAAGTTAAATGGACAAAGTATCTTTTCTAAGGATACTAGTGAGAGCTTTCCATCAGATCCCAGTTCACCCTGCAGACATACCCAAAACAGCTATAACTACGCCTTTGGGACTGTACGAATTCAGGTATATGAATTTTGGTTTACGGAATGCGGCACAAACCTTTCAACGCTATATGGACCATGTCTTGCGCAACCTAGATTTTGCCACTGTGTATATTGATGATATGCTAGTAGTATCCAGCAGTAAGGAGGAACATCGCACCCATCTTCAGTAGCTTTTGGTACGCCTTCGAGACAATAACATCAAAATCCATCCAGCGAAGTGTGTTTTTGGGGTGGAAGCAGTTGATTTTTTAGGACATCGGGTGAGTAAAGAAGGTATTACTCCATTGCTACAGAAAGTAGATGCTATTCGTCAGTTCCCAACACCAACTTCTGCAAGAAAGTTCAGGGAGTTTCTTGGTATTGTAAATTACTACCACTGTTTCCTCCCTAAAGCAGCAGATACGTTACTCCCGTTACATGACCTTCTGAAGGGTATTCCCCACAGATCGACAGCCCCGCTGAAGTGGTCACAAGAGGCTGCAGCTGCTTTCACTACCATAAAGGAGAATATAGCTCGGCTTCCTCGTCTTGCTTATCCAGACCCTGAAGCACAGGTCTTTCTTACTACCTACGCTTCTTCTACTGCGGTCGGCGCAGTGCTTCAGCAGATCAGTACAGGTGAAGTATCGCCTATTGGTTTCTCCTCCCAGCGCCTCGATACTACACAAGTCAAGTACAGTACATATGATAGGGAACTATTGGCGATATACATGGCCGTGCGGCACTTCAAACACCTACTAGAGGGTAGGCAGTTTTACATTCTCTGTGATCACAAGCCTTTGACTTTCGCTATGGCACGTCCGTCAGATGCATATACTCCACGGGTTCAGCGACAGCTCTCCTATATTTCGGAGTTCACGACTGACATCCGCCATGTTGGCGGAGTTGAGAACCCTGTGGCTGACGCCCTCTCGCGCTCCATCTATAATATTTCTCAATACCCAGTGCCTCTTGATTACCAACAGATCGCTATCGCTCAAGAGACAGACGAAGAGATGGCCGTGTTCAAGAGAGATCCATTGTCACTTCAGTTACGTCTCTTTCAAGTGCCTGGGACAACACTTCAGTTATGATGTGACGTGTCGTGTGGAGAGGCCAGACCATTCATCCCAAGATCTCAACGACGAATGGTGTTCAATCACTTCCCCAACATGAGCCACCCGGGAGTCAAGGCTACCCACCGACTCTTAACTCGGACAGTGGTATGGCCACGTATTCGAGCAGATGCTCGTTCCTGGGTTCAACAGTGTCTCTCGTGTCAGGCATCAAAGGTTCATCACCACGTGAAGGCTCCGCTGCAACCCTTTTCTTTACAAAGATGCAGGCTCCAGACTATTCATGTGGATATTGTAGGACCTTGGTCTCCATCCAGAGGGTACAGGTATATCTTAACGTGTATCGATCGTTTCACTAGATGGACTACTGCAGTGCCTATGCCGGACATCTCTGCAGAATCGACGGCTTTAGCATTCCTCTCGGGATGGGTCTCTCACTTAGGTGCACCTACTACAGTCATCACAGACCGCGGGGCCCAGTTTGAATCACATCTGTGGCAAGAGTTACTAGCTTTTCTAGGCACTACTCACAATCACACAACTTCTTATCATCCACAGGCTAACGGAATGGTTGAACGTTTTCATCGCCATCTCAAGGACGCCCTTAAAGCTCAACCTCATCCGTACCGCTGGGTGGACTCTTTGCCATTGGTACTGCTCGCCCTTCGCACTACAACTAAGGAAGATCTCAAAGCCAGTCCCGCAGAGCTTACGTTCGGCCAGACCCTACGCCTACCGGGAGAGTATAAGAATCCTGCCTGCGCCACCACGGGCGAGGACCAACCATCACAGCCCTCAAGTGAACCTCCAGAGCCTACCATCCGAGCCCTGGGTCAGCACTGCCTACAGGCGCTATAGGCACAAATGTAAAAAAATAAAATATAAAACAAAGATTGTGAAGATGATGATAATAGTATACAACATTGATAATCACATCACAGTAATAATAACGAGAAAGAAAAGAGAAAACAACAATTAATGAATAAATGGACGAGCCGGTATAAATAGGTTTCAGTGTGAGATGGATGTACCGTACAGTGTGAAAAAAATCTGAAATTAGAAGCATTATATTGACGGATAGAGAGGATGGCTGTGTGAATGATGTGAGAAATGAGATAGAAAAGATTGATTACAGTATGCATATGTGTGGAGAGAGAGACAGAGAGATAGATAGATAGATAGAGAGAGAGAGAGGGATGAATGACAGCAGATTACTGTGATCAATAATGTTACACCAAGTCTATTGATATGCTGTCTCTCTCTCTCTCTCTCTCTCTCTCTCTCTCTCTCTCTCTCTCTCTCTCTCTCTCTCTCTCTCCTCTCTCTCTCTCTCTCTCTCTCTCTCTCTCTCTCTCTCTCTCTCTCTCTCTCTCTCTCTCTCTCTCTCTCTCTCTCTCTCTCTCTCTCTCAGACTATAACTTTTGTTTATAAGGCGTTGAATACATACAAAATTGACAGTGGTTTTCAGACCACAACGCATAGCATACAAACCAGACGAACCAATAATCTCAAACTTCCATTGTGTAGAACTTCCCATGCTCAACAAAGTGTTCTCACTCGGGGAACTAAACTGTGGAACAAACTTCCAGATGATGTAAGGAATAAAGAATTAAATCCATTTAAACTGCAAATAAAAGAAAAGTTGAAAAGTAACTATTAAAATTAATTTATTATTATTATAATTGTGATTTGTATAATTAATGTGATAATTATCATTGATCTCTTTATCAGTACTATTATGTATGTGTACTGTTATGGTATGAATGCTTGTTTGTGTATATTCTTTAATATACTTATTAAATTTATTTAATTTAATTGATAAAATTAAGTAGTATATTCAGTAGGGAATATAATTTTTTTTATTTAATTTAGTTTTTCATATGTAAATTAGCATTAGGCCGTCCTACACGCTACATCTGCTGACCTCTTATTTTAGCATAAAGTCCATATAAGAGTTACGACTCAATGGACAAAGGCTTTGACATTTTCTCTACATGTATAATAACTTGTATAATATTAAGGCCAATAAAAAAATTATCAATCAAATCAATCTCTCTCTCTCTGCTATTCGTATTTACAGTATTTAATTTTGTTCCATCCAATTAATTGTCTAATCCCAGGCTTCCAATAGCTCCAGGACCTAGCTTGGTGCCTCTCTCCTACGCTGCTTTGCTACTCAATCAATCAATCATTGGGGGCATACGCCGGGGGGCGCGTCGCCTCGCCCACCCTACGACGCCACTCCCGGGGGTCACCACGCGCGAGCTCCCATGCAGGCTCCTTTCCCATACCAAGCAGCTCTCGACAAGATTTTGCTACTCGATCACCATCAATGTCCAACTATTATAAGTTCTACGCATAACGCCAGCTTACTCTATCCATTTCTTATTTCTAATGGAGGTCGGAATATCTTAAACTTTAACTCTGCTGCACATACTCGTGATGCTGTTTTCCTCCCCTTTTCATGTTATGCTTAAAAGATTGTTTGTTTCACCTATTTCCTTTTTCTATATCACTTCTAAGTCTTGCTCTAGAAGTTCAGTATGGCTTTAAAGTTTGTTGTATAAGGTAAAAATAAGTGGTATATATTGTTGATGTTTTACTGTTATCGTCGTAGAAATGTAAACGTAATGTTTTCTTCTGTTGTTTGTTTACTTGAAAAGCGTTAAGTAATACGAGTCCTACGATATCTTAATTTCGCCTTCCTGAGCTCTCTTTGCATTGCCAGTTTACTTATTTTATCAATGCATTACACAGTTGGTTCCGGAGTCAAATGTCTAGCTTAAATTTGTTATCGTAGCGTGTGATTACTAAAGAGGATTTCAGTCTGGTCCTAAAATTTCAGGATTACAGAGAAGAATTTTCGTTTAGAGAAAAATGTCAAGACTTTCCAATGGCTGTGTTTTGTCATTTGATTTTTCTTTATTTTTCTCTTATTGCATTAAAGAGCAGTGCCATCAGTACATTTGAGAATGCTGGTATACTCTCCACACTATTTATTTTTCTTTTTCCTTTCCCACTGACATCTTAAGAATATCACCCCACAGTATTTAGACAGTACAAGTGCTTGTGGGCCCTTCGGACCCATGTATTGATGTTTGTAGTAGTAGTATATATTGGTACCCGGACAGTTTGCCTACGGACAGTTTGCCTACGGACAATTTGCCTACGAACAATTTGCCTACCGGACAAATGCCTACGGACAGTTTGCCTACCGGACATTTTGCCTACCGGACAATTTGCCTACGGACACCTTGCCTACGGACACTTTGCTAACTAATTAACCTAACCTAACCTAACCTAACCTAACCTAACCAAGGTAAATAAAAAAGTTCCTGTGGAAACACTGAGGCAAAGTGTCCGTAGGCAAAGTGTCCGTCGGCAAATTGTCCGGTAGGCAAAATATCCTGTAGGCAAACTGTCCGTAGGCAAACTGTCCGGTAGGCAAATTGTCCGTAGGCAAATTGTCCGTAGGCAAATTGTCCGTAGGCAAACTGTCCGGCCACGGTATATATTAGACAACATGTGATTGCAAGCTCCAATCGTGTTGTTGCTGTCGCTGGTCACTGGTCAAAGTACCTCGGGGTAAACCACGATCCGTGTGATTCCAACACTTTGTGTTCCATGTGATTCCAACCCTTTGTGTTCCGTGTGATTCCAACCCTTTGTGTTCCGTGTGATTCCAACCTTTTGTGTTCCGTGTGATTCCAACACACACACAATTACACACGCACACAAACGTAAGTCCATGAGTCTACTAAGTTTGTGGAATGCGGCAAGACGTTACCGCAGAGTTTTTTCCTGTATTCTAATACTCCTAGGTGTTCTTAGCCCAAAACCTCCCTTCTAAATTATGTAATCGACATGGAACCAAGTCACTTATCACCTACGATTTATTTGCAATTTTATGAGCCTACTCTCATCAAAATTGAATTTACAGTTTCGGCTACCCAAAACAGACAGACAGACAGACAGACACACACACACACACACACAGACACACGGCTACTCCAATAGTATATTAGATATTTGCAAAAGCAGTGTCATTGTTTACCTTCTTCATTCATAACATGCAGGGGGAGAGAGAGAGAGAGAGAGAGAGAGAGAGAGAGAGAGAGAGAGAGAGAGAGAGAGAGAGAGAGAGAGAGAGAGAGAGAGAGAGAGAGAGAGAGAGAGAGTATATACTGAACACCCATCCGTCACACCTTGTCATCTAATATACTATAGGAGTAGCCGTGTGTCTCTTGTGTGTGTGTGTGTGTCTGTCCGTCTGTCTGTCTGTTTTGGGTAGCCGAAACTGTAAATTCAAGTTTGATGAGAGTAGGCTCAAAAAATAGCAAATAAATCGTAGGTGGTAAGCGGCTTAGTCCCATGTCGATTGAATAATTTTGAAGGGGGGTTCTGGGCTACAAACACTTTAGGCGTATTAGATTACAGGAAAAACTCTGCGTTAACGTCTTGCCGCACTCCACAAACTCAGTAGATTCATGGACGTTTGTGTGCGTGTGTGAGTGTGTGTGTGTTGGAATCACACGGAACGTGGTCTACCCCGAGGCACTTTGACCAGTGACCAACGACAGCAACAACACGATTGGAGTTTGCAATCGCATGTTGTCTAATATATACTACTACTACATCATCAATACATGGGTCCGAAGGGCCCACAAGCACTTGTCTAATATACTATAGGAGTAGCCGTGTGTCTGTGTGTGTGTGTGTGTGTGTGTGTCTGTTTTGGGTAGCCGCAACTGTAAATTCAATTTTGATGAGAGTAGGCTCAAAAAATCGCAAATAAATCGTAGGTGGTAAGCGGTTTGGTCCTCTGTCGATTGAATAATTTTGAAGGGGGATTTTGGGCTACAAACACTTTAGGCGTATTAGATTAAAAGAAAAACTCTGCGGCAATGTCTTGCCGCATTCCACAAACTCAGTAGACTCATGGACGATTGTGTGTGTGTGTGTGAGTGTGTGTGTGTTGGAATCACACGGAACACAAAGGGTTGGAATCACACGGAACGTGGTCTACCCCGAGGCACTTTGACCAGTGACCAACGACAGCAACAACACGATTGGAGTTTGCAATCACATGTTGTGTAATATACATATACTACTACTACAAACATCAATACATGGGTCCGAAGGGCCCACAAGCACTTGTTAAGCTCTAGGTATATAAGCTGGTGGTGTAGTGGTAATACTGTCTCGACTTGCTCGTTCGCAGATCAAGGTTCGAGGCTCCCCAACACCGCAAAGACTCTCTCTCTCTCTCTCTCTCTCTCTCTCTCTCTCTCTCTCTCTCTCTCTCTCTCTCCTCTCTCTCTTCCTCTCTCTCTCTCTCTCTCTCTCTCTCTCTCTCTCTCTCTCTCTCTCTCTCTCTCTCTCTCTCTCTCTCTCCTCTTTCAGCAGCACCGCTGCCACAACACAAACTGACATTGAATTTACGTGTTACGGCGCGCCAGAAATCATCGCTTGGAACACACGTTAGGGAAAAAATCCTGATAGACATCGCACGGTTTGAAACATTGACGAATAAACATGGAAATATTTGCAACGAATCAATCAATCAATCATTGGGGGCATACGCCGGGGGGCGCGTCACCTCGCCCACCCTACGACGCCACTCTCGGGGGTCACCACGCGCGAGTTCCCATGCAGGCTCCTTTCCCATACCAAGCAGCTCTCGACAAGAAACATCAACTTGCCCCAGCCACGAGCCTTGTGGGCGCCCCCTTGGCCTCCTCCACGCCGGATTGTCTCTTACAGATACAACCCGATGGGAAGGATCGGTTTCAGGGTAGCGTGCCACATGCCCATATAGCCGAAGTTGGCGCTGACGGACTATGCAGGTAATAGGCCTTGATTCAGTCTCACGGTGCAATCGCTGATTTGACACGTAATCATCCCAGCGATACCCCATGATTCTGCGAAGACACTTATTACCAAAGGCATTGATTCGTCTCTTCAAGTCTATTCAAGTACTATTTAGTGTACATGTCTCACAACCATAGAGTAAGACAGGGATCACAAGCGACTTGAAGATCCGGATCTTCGTCCTTCTGCACAGATACCGACAACGCCAAATACTCCCGCTGAGCGAGTCCATAACACCGTGGGCTATGCCAATCCACCGTAAGACTTCTTGACGTAACGAAGCAACGAAGGATGAAGAAAAATGTGTATATAACATCGTGATATCATATTTGTATAAACATCGTTAGAAACATAACATAGAAAAAAACCATTACCCGAAAAAAAGCGACAGTAAAACAACTAGTAACACAAACGAGAAACTCACAATGCACATTACAAACACTGAAACACTCCTTGGAAACACTAAAAAAAAAAAAATTAACACAAGAAATAAAGAAAAAACTACAAGCACGTACACACACACACACACACACACACACACACAACACCACCACCCCCACACCACCACACACACACACACACACACACACCACACACACACATATGGAATATGCTGCCATTGTATGGTCCCCATATAAAAAGAAGCACGTGAAAAAGTTGGAGAGGATACAATTATATACTGACTCGGAAACAAAGAGAAGGTCGATACACGAAGGACATACAAAAAAACTATGAAAAAGGAGATGCCTGAACAATATAAAGAAGTGCAGCTTCCTTCATCGAAATGTAGAAGTTTGGAATGGACTCAATGAGGAGGTGATATCGGCACATAATGTGCACCAATTGAAAAAAAGACTGGATAAATGTAGATATGGAGACGGGACCACACGAGTGTAGCTCAGGCCCTGTAAATCACAACTAAATACACACATACACTGGAGACAAGATAGAGTGTGTGCAATATCCCCCGTCAACAGACTTCATGATATTGATTGCAATACATAGCAACACATAGCACGAAACACTCTGCCTCTCTGGAACACTTTCTGCAACATATCTGGAAGGTATGAAGAAGAAGAAGAGGAAGAAGAAGAAGAAAGAAGGCAGAAAAAAGGTACCCCTCGACCGAACAACCTCGCAACAAAATGAAAAGTACAAAATTATATCTGAATGACAGGCAGACAGATGGAATGAAATTATAGCCCAATATATGAGTAGATACATGGAAAAAAAAAAGTATAGTACAACAAAAGTACAAGTAAGTACATATAAATATATAGATAAATAGAAAGATAAAGATATACAAATAAATAGATAGAGACTGGTAGATATAGATAAATAGATGGGTAAACACTGGAACCTGACGAAAGTAATGACCATATTGACCAACAATGCTTTATGAGAAATGGAAGAACAGGCATTGCTCTTCTGATAATTAATTTAGCAATGTGGCAGTGTCTTGGAGGAGGAAATCACGGCGGACATAATGCAGTGCTTTCCAAACATGGTTCACCACGCAAGGCTGAAAACACCAGTGAGGAGGAACGGGCCACTTCAACACCCCAGTCATGATCCATCCCCTATGCCAAGGTCGCTCCTGGAGAAAAGTCTCTAGGAGCGCTCGGCCTTCGGTATACAGGCGCTCGTCTGCCACAGTAAACAGAATCACCTTCGAGTTTTCAGCAACATTCACTTTGCATACATTATACACCAAATAAAACATGTGTTCCTCGGGTATTATACACGTCCTATGGATTTGCATGCACATAAAAAATAAACAATTAAGATATCAGCTAAAGAAATTGTAATTTTCTCTTCTCCTCTCACGCCAGGTCGGCAACAACGTAAAGAAGCAATATTTTCACCAATATATCTGTAAAACAATAAGGTATTTGCACACTCACCACTGTCACCAGTCTCGTTGGGCGTGAAGGGCCGTCCCTCTGCCTTGCGCCAAGAGAGGAGGGAGGCCAATACCGTGGCGGTGGTTTCCAGGGTGTGGGACGGGACGGTGACGCCGCCCGCTCCGACATCCACGCCACTTTGCTTCAAGATTTTACTAGGCTCGGCTGAACATTATGCTATGCGTAGCCGTATATTAACGCCTTGGTGATTGATTAAGCACTTAACATCGGCACGGAAACCTGAAACAAGGGAAGTAACCATTGGCACAGACGCACAGGAGAGGGTGGGTGGGGGGGCTGTGGTCACGGTGCAGGGTGAGGCGGTGACAGCCGGCCGCTCCGCCACCACCAAGGAAGCTAGAGAACAGCCTCTCTAGCTAGCTTCCTTGGCCACCACGCAAC
The DNA here is from genome assembly GCA_016584305.1 of Chionoecetes opilio. Taxonomy (NCBI): domain Eukaryota; kingdom Metazoa; phylum Arthropoda; class Malacostraca; order Decapoda; family Majidae; genus Chionoecetes; species Chionoecetes opilio. The sequence goes on from JACEEZ010015694.1 coordinate 520,164, forward strand.
CGCCAGGAAGGTCTCAATAGGTTCAACATGGTTTACGCTATACGCAGCCGTATATGAACGTCTTGGTGATGGTTTGAACACTTAAAATCGGCACAAAGGATTACAACACACCACGGAAACACTACACACGCGCGGAAGCACAGTTCCGCTGTCGGGCAGACTCGGAAGCCACTGCTGCCTCCCGGGGACTGGGCTACACACAGGGAGCCTGTCGCCTGCGTCAAGGCAACCCATCATAAAAACCTTGTTATTACCCCTACCCTTTGGTAGCATCATCGATACACTGCAATAAACACGCAACTGACTTCAGTGCATTGCTATTCTACGTGTTCATCGGCAATGGACCTCGAATTCACCAGAAAATCAACATTATAGTTTAAAGAATATATTTAATTGGCAATCGCTTCCAATGCTACGGATGTTGACGTTATGAAGCATAGAATTGATGAATAAGAAGACAGGTTACTGGAGCGAAGTTACTGGGCTGCTCGTACAAAACTATACTTCACGACTGATAACTCACGTATGTATAAGATAGATAACATGTATATTCCTCTATGAAAATAATGAATCCTAATGGCAAAGTGGAAACTTTTGTTCGTATCGGGGTTCATAACACTCGGCATTGCTTCGAGTGGTCCCGGAACCAAAGCAAAACTGAGACGTCCCTCCATGCCAGACACCGCTCGATGACAACACTGGCGAGGGGTTACCAGGCAAGGCTCAGCTGCCTTCAACACCTGCTGGGCTAAACGAGACGTGGTTGTAATCAGAAATGGCTGCTTCATAGCGTGCTTTGGTGTGCACTATGAACACCAGACACGCACATCCTCTCATGCCTTATATACACTACACGCTACAGTAACAAGACGACTTGCCGGTCATACTCGTTATAGCAGTGAGGACACAACAGAGGCAGCAAGGAGAGCAGTGCGGTGGGCTGGACGTCATTGTGGGGACATTACTGGGCAGACATTCAGAGAGAGTTAAAGGCCACTCAACAACATCCCTCTATTTTTACACCCCGGAGCTCGTGGGTATTCCAGCACGAGACATGGCAGTGGCGGCACATGGTCGCTATGGGCATCGATAGCTGATTGGCTGAGCGACTACAATGACGTCACAGCCTCGCCAGCGAATCACAATTGTGTAAAAACAAACGTGCCAGCCAATCAGATTGTGTCTCAAACGTGTCAGCCAATCACAAGGCAGCAGCCGCGGCCTGCATTTTCAAGGTCGTTGTACTTATTTATATTTTCTAGCTTATTCCATCATTCTTTCATCCCCTGTGTAACCTCCTTCAACACAAGTTGTTTGGCGACAAAGTCGCCGTGTTTTAACCCCAGGTTAAGAACCACTGCTCTAGTTCAAGACTCGCCATTAGCTATTTTTTTTCCGTCGTCGAGTAGCCGAAGACACCCACATGCTGCCCATCAACCTCCCCTCCGACTGCAAGTGTGGCAGAGGGCACCAGGAGGAAGCATAAGCGTCAATTAATTACATGTGTCACTCAACAAATCCAGCCTGCGACACCACAAGCGAGGGCCAGCCATCTCAGCCTTCTAGAAATAACATATAAGGCCAACCACCTGAGGCCTCAAGGAAGATAAAAGCCTAAAGGCGCAACAGGTATGAAATAATAATAAAAATAATACCAAGAAAAGAAATATAGGGTGGAGTCAATAGCTTTTTCCTCTCATCAAGTCCCCTCTAACTGACTTTCAAGAGAGAGCTCGCACGCGTACGTATAATCTCTGAGACGGAAACTGAGAGACTGAAGCGCCTTTATTCGGTAAAAAAAATAAAATTTAGGGGGCCCCGGGAAGATATGACTAACGAGGCTCCGGTACACATGCATGTCGACTTGTAGGGTTTTGTTGAGTGTAGTAGTAGTGTTGAAAAACGCATAAGAACGTGGTTGCAAATGGCACAATGACCTCCAGAGGTCCTTCTAGTCAGGTTGCCAAAGTGGGTTTTTCAATGTTACCCTGCATGGAATGATAAAGTTTTTTATCGGTGGATTTTACATCATTAGGATGTCTATAAAGCATATCAGGCGGATAACAAGAGACAATCCTTGGGCAATCCGATAAATCAACGAAAATACAAAATGGCCGACTTCCGAAGACATAAATATAAAAAAACTAACTACTAGGTCTAGAATCACATGTAATAGCAGTTTTCTTCAATGATTTGGACATAATAAATTAATTTATGTGGTTATTTTTTCAATTGGAGGTCAATAACAAGGTCAAAAGCCAAGTACAATGTCATTTTTCAGGGTAAATATGTATAAAATTGTTAGTGTGTGCGTGTAATTCACATATTAGCGGTAGCAAATCATTCTGAATTTATGTTCACGTTAACTGACTTCAGATTGAACTGAAACAATTGTAACATATATAGCTGGTTCGATCGCTTGTTGGTGTGATGAAGAGCTGAAGGTTAGACGTGATGCATATATATGCATCACGTCAGACGTGTTTTACTGTTAGGTTCCCATGTCATGTTTTATGATACTCTACTTTTCTAGATATTCTACTCATTTACCTGATCAACATACACATTACTATTTATATTAATTTGTTTACATATAAATTGATCTCTTGTTTCCTTTCCGCCCGTCCGCCGAGCCGTCCGTCCGTCTGTACGTCCATGGACTATTTACCATGGAAAACAGTTTGCGGATGAACTTTTGTGTTCAGATACATCGATCGAGCCAATATATATTAATATATATTTGAAAAGAATGTTAACAGTTTCATTATTATCATATTTCAGATCCTCAAGTAATATTGTGATGCACCGTAGGTTGCGATGATATTCGTGTGGTGATGGTGAAATGATAATTAAGACGTTAATGGGGTGATGGTAACATGAAATAACAATTCAGTACATGTAGTTGTAAATAGTTATCGGTGGAAGTGGTGGTGGCCACAACGACAATGGATGACAAATGCCTTTCCAAATTTTGCTATATACAGTTGATCTGACAAAGACAGACTCCAGGTCAGCCAGGCTGGTGGTGAAAGACTAAACAGTATTATTGAATCCAGTGAAATTCATGGTGTTAGCATACATGTCGAACTTAAAACCAAAATAAAAAATGACACGACGTATCAAGTCCAGTATCATAAATCATGTGTGGTCAAGTACCTCATAACACCGAAACGATTATTTGTTATCATAAAAACAAAAAAAGAAGTGTGTCAAGTCCTCAGTCAATACCTACAAAGAGGACACGGTCCAGCCAGGGGTCTCCGTTTGATTGGTTCCATCAATGTTTCTATTGCTGTGGACAGAGCTGGACAGTATTTAAATACAATTGTATTTAAATACGTATTTAAATACATTTGTGTATTTAGAAATGTATTTATAAATACATTGGTTGTCATGTATTTAAATACAGTATTTAAATACTTTAATGAGTATTTAAATATATTGTGTTTAAATACATTTAATATAAAAAATTTAATACTTTTTGATCAGTTAATTTGGCCATAACCCGCCCAACTATCTGGCAACCCTGATGTTACAGTGAACCAGGGTTGCCACTGCCAAGGAAATGTCCTGATTTCAAGGAAATTTAGGCTTGAGAAGGAAATTTCTAAGGAAACCCAAAATCTAAGGAAATCATAAGGAAATTCATATTTTTTCGGACATGTTAAAATTTGTGTGTATTAAAATGTATTTACATATGTATTTAAATACAATTGATGTATTTAGTATTAAACACATTCGTAAAATGTATTTAGTATTTAGTATTTAAATACATTTCTCCCATGTATTTAGTATTGAAATACATTCAATGTATTTAGTGCCCAGCTCTGGCTGTGGACCATGTCCTGTGGAACAAGATCCCAAACATCCGAATCGGTGGAATCAGGCATATCTTGTGAGAGACTGAAGGCAAGAGAGGTGTAGATGAAACAACTAAGTCGTACACCATAGAAGAGAATATATACGATAAGTGCACCGAACGGGCAGACAGTTGGGCAGATGAGGTGCTGCAGCGACTATCCGGCCTCGCTGTCAGAGCAGCCGACCTTCATACGACTGATGCTATAGACATCATCGTGACTGCTACGCGAGATTTTTTAACGACAGTGTTCCGCCAGGCGAAAGGAAAACGAAAGAGGAAGCAACTCTACATGCTGCTTTAGATGAACTCGTCAATGAGCTCAAAGATCAGCGATCCCAGAAGTGGGATTCTGTTAACCAGATGGAGCGCTACCTGGAACTTGGGGGTATGCCAATGCGGTGATCAGCATTGATCAAATCCATTTGTGATAAGGAGCAGGATCTTGTTGTACTCTCAGCACCTGGCTACCGATCAGTCATCTTCTTCCGTGACAACACTATCGCCACCTTGAATATGATAAAGGATGAAGATGAGGATGATAATTTGGAGGCAGCGCTGGATTTGATCACAAAGTGTGTGAGGAAAGAATGTTCTGAGATGGAGTACCAAAGTCAGACCGATACGGCCAGCATCTCCATAGAGATTGCAGAAGAATCAGAACCACATACATTTCAGAAGTTACTCGGTAAACTTTCTCTGGCTTAACAATCACTTCCTGCTTTCCTGGTCGGAAACATCGTTACTAGTGCCATCAAAAAACACCCGACCCTCTGCAAATCGCACTTGAGATGTACTACAGGAAGAAAACAGTAAAAAAATATCATTTTTTTTAAATAATCAATATATTAAAAATTTTATAAAAAATATATGTAAAGTTTCCTTGAACTTGACTTTGACCTTGTTATTGACCTCCAATTGAAAAAATAACCACATAAATTAATTTATCATGTCCAAATCATGAGGAAAAGGGCTATTACATGTGATTCTAGACCTAGTAGTTAGTTTTTTTTATATATGTCTACGGAAGTCGGCCGTCATGGCGGCCATTTTGGATTTTCGTCGATTTATCGGATTGCCGAAGGATTTTCTCTTGTTATCCGCCTGATATGCTTTATAGACATCCTAATGATGTAGAAGCCATCGAGAAAAAAACTTTATCATTCCATGCACGGTATAGCTGGCGGCAACCTGACTATTCTGCTAACTGTGGGAATGTTTTGAGTTGTGCACACCAAATCATATCTAGCTGCATTGATTCAAAATGCATTTGGATTCTGTCGTTAGCCTGCAGCTCAACAAGATCATCTTTCAACATATTACTGTTATTCATGGAATCCAGGTTGAAAATTATATGGATCCCGTATCCATCTCTGTGCCACAAAAACCTCCCCATGGTGAAAGTATCCCTGGAAGGAGTGAATCAGCCCTTGCAAATGCTCTTTCACTTCAGTAACGATGGACACTTCCTCTGCAAAAGCAGCCTCATCTAAAGAAGGAAAGTTAACAAAATTCCCTTCTTCAATGCGCCACATCCAAATTGGAAGTTTCTGGGTAAAGGCAATAACTTCTCTGACAGTTATCATGTTCAGCATTCTTCCTTGGATGGAGATGTTCAACTCGTTCAAGTGCGTGAATACATCTGTCAGGTATGCTAAGGACAAAATGAACTCCCTGTTTTCAAAGTGGTCAGCAATGTCACTGCCTTGATTTATAAGAAACCTGTTGATTTCTTCGTGTACTCAAATCGCTTTGATGTGCTCGGTGCCCTCGAGGACCCTGTAGAACTGTGGGATACCTTCAAACGTGAAACTCTACAGGCTGCCAAGGAGTGTATTGGACAGCGCCCGAGGTCAAGGCGTGGTTTTGTCTCGACGGAGACGCTGGAGAAAATCGAGGAGAGTCGCGCTGCCAGGCTGGCTGGGAACCAGGACCAGCACAGGGCTCTGTCACGCCGGACTAGAACCGTCCTGGGGAGAGACAAGGAGAGGTATGTCAGGAGTCTAGCTGAGGATGTCGAGGATCATTTGAACGTTAATGACCTCCGACTCATCTACCGAGTCCTGAAGAAGCTCCGTTCCAATCTCCATCTCGGGCGAGTGCTATTCGAACAGCAGATGGGCGCCTCGTGTCGGACATGGATGGGCAGGTGGCTCGTTGAGCATAGTACTTTGGGCAGTTGTTCACGGTGGACCCTCCAACTGAGCAGCTTCACACCACTGGATTACAGGCAGTGGATGCCGATCCTCCCATTGACGAAATCGCACCCTCTCTTGACGAAGTCAGAGAGGCTGTAGCTAAGTTGAGGGGTGGAAAGGCAGCTGGTGTTTGTAATATCAGTGCGGAGCTTCTCAAAGCTGGGGGTGAGGCCATGATCCGCGGGTTGCATGCTGTCTTGACTGCCGTGTGGCAATCAGGTACCATTCCTCCTGACTGGAAAAGGGGGCTGGTCGTCCCTATCTGGAAAGGGAAAGGGGACCGTCAGGACTGCAACAATTACCGCTGTATTACACTGCTCAGCGTGCCAGGCAAGGTGTTTGCCCTTCTATTGCTGACACGGATCCGCAGTCATCTGCTGAAGCATCAGAGACCTCAGCAATCTGGGTTCACGCCTGGTAAGTCAACAACGGACCGTATCCTAGCGCTTCGTGTCTTGGTGGAACGCCGACGTGAGTTTCGACAAGGGATGCTTGCAGCCTATGTTGATCTCAAGAAGGCGTTTGACTCAGTGCATCGTGAGTCACTCTGGGATCTTCTGCGACTTCGCAGGATTTCTGCAAGGACTATTGGTTTGATAACTGGTCTGTATTCTGGGACTGAGAGTGCTGTGAAGTGTGGGGCAGACCTCTCCAAGATCTTGAGGATCTTATCCGCCAGCTTCCCCGTCCATTTTTTCTCCTCGAAGACATGAATGGGCGGCAATTTCTGTTGGTAGATTCCACCAGAAATCGTCGCGTTGATTCTCTCATAACTTTTATCGATAGCAACAACCTAAATATATTAAACACTGGAGAACCTACACCTTTCCATTCGCAGACAGGAACATTGACTACTATTGACCTATCACTCTGCAGTCCACAGGTCGCCGTCGACTTCTCATGGGAGGTGGCCGATTCTCTACGAGGCATTATCCCATACTACTAAAAGCAGTGTCATCGCCCCCTTCCCGATGTCTCCCAAAATGGTGCCTCTCTCGTGCAGACTGGGAGGGCTTTCAAAAGGCTTGTGTTTTTGAGCAACATATAGATAACTTTCAGACAATAGATGAGGCCGTTGATTACTTTGTGTCTCGAATCCATTTTGCAGCCTCGCTGAGCATCCCCCGCACTTCTGGCTCTTTCTCCCGCCGGCCTGTTCCGTGGTGGAATCAGGACTGTACGGCAGCGAGGAGTCACTCCCGCCGTGCTGAGACGCAATACATATCGCGGCCAACTTCAGAAGAACTAAGAATAACCTTCCACAGGTCAAGAGCTCGATACCGTCGGGTAATGAAGGAGGCTCGTCACTCCTCTTGGAGGGCTTATATAAGTTCGATCTGTGCATCTACACCGGGACCAAGGTTTGGCAAAGAGTGAGAAAAATGAAGTTAAAGTTTATCCCATCCTCCCCTCCAGTTCTATCGATTAATGGAGACCCTATGGCAGATCCCTTGACTGTAGCAGAGGAATTTGCTTCCCATTTTGTATCAGTGGCGCAGACAGACCTTGCATCTCCAAGTGCTAGGGAGAGACGGCGACAGGTACAGAGAGGCATAGATTTTTCGTTTAGCGGCGGGGAATCTTACAATGTTCTTTATACACCTCGTGAGCTTTGTCAAGCCATGAAGGTTTGCGCAGACACTTCCCCGGGCCAAGATGATATACAATATGCGATGCTCTGTCATCTAAGAGATGAGGCTCTAGATTTCTTGTTGAGCATCTATAATAGAATATGGATTGAAGGAACCTTCCCAAGTAGCTGGGGTGTGGCGGTGGTGATCCCGATCCCTAAGCCTTCATGTGTGTGTAAGCTGTTCGAAAAAATGATAAATGGTCGACTTATATGGTTTTTGGAACGGGTAAACTTTTTTTCCCGTTCTCAGTGTGGATTCCGTAAGCATCACTCCACTACGGAAGCGCTTATTTCTTTAGAATCATCCATATGCGGGGCATTTGCCTCTCGACAACACCATGTGACCATATTTTTCGACCCTGAGAAGGCTTACGACACAGCTTGGAGACACGGTATATTGCAGTCTCTGTATGAGATTGGACTAAGAGGTCGTTTGCCTGTGTTCCTCCAGAGTTTCCTAACCAACCGGGTTCTTAGAGTTCGAGTTGGCAACATACTGTCTTCTTAACCTGCTTCCAGGTGGCATCCCCCAAGGCAGCGTCTTGAGTGTAGCTCTGTTCGCTGTGGCCATCAATGGTATTGTTGATGTACTGCCAGAGGGGATTGTTAGTACATTATACGTGGATGATTTATCACTCTTTTGCTGCTTCCAGGATGTCGGTAATAATTACCGGTCGGTCGGTAACTTAATACATTGAAAACAGAAGGGGAGTTGATGTGCTAAAGTCCTGACTGGGACGCCAAGGACTATCTCTAACAGTAGTTATATTTTATTCATGACAAAATTATACAAATAATATGGAAAAAGTACAGCAATTCTCTACTATGAAATAATACTGATACACGAGTGATTAAGAAATTATGCTAACAACTATACGCTAATACACATAATATACAGAAGTATACTAATATATTGATACACATATATATATAAAGAAATTATACTAATGTATAACATTAATCTTATAATACAAATATTTAGTCATTATTTTTATTACATGTTTCTATTGCGTTAGCTCCGCTTGCAGCCAGGTATTTACGCCCGATTTGAAGGCGTGCATGGAAGTGGTGAGGTGCAGGTCGGTCTGGCGCACCAAGGTGTTCCAGAGTCGACCATAGCGGGGTAGGAAGGAGCGGAGGTAATGTTCCGTCCTCGCGAAGGGCACAGTCACTTGATGGTCGATGTTGTGGGCCGCACGGGTAGAGTGGGGGGGCCTGGCCCGTGGGTTGAGGCGCAGCTCTGCTAGTTGTAGGAGCTGCATCCTGTGAGCCTTGTACATGACGCACATGCCTGCCACGTCACGCCGCTGCTGGAGAGGTTGAATTATCTGTGCAGCAGTCTCAGGGGCTTTCAGCCGGGCCAGCCGCTGGGCTCTGGCTTGAACCCGGTCAAGGAGGCCGAGGTATGACGGGGGGCAGGAGGACCATGCGAGGGGCGAGTATTCCATCAGGGAGCGGACTTGTGACTTGTAGAGTGTACATACCCTGTCATGATACCCATTAGTGTCATGATACCCTGAGCGTCCAGGAGGTACGCGACTCGTCGGATGCAGCTCAGTTTCCAGGCAGCATCCTTGGCGACCTTCCTGACGTGGCTGGTGTATGTGAGGCCAGAGTCGAACTCCACCCCTAGAATGTTGACTGACTCCTGGAGGTGTATTTTTCTGCCTTCCATTAGAATGGCGTGTTGGTCCCAGTTGACTGCATCTTGCCTGCGGGAGATGAGGACGGCTTGAGTCTTGTCTGGTGCAAAGGTGACTTGCCATCTCTTGCCCCAGGAGGCGATGCTCTGCAGTGCCTGGTTGATACGAATGACTGTGTTGTGGCGGTCACTCCTCTCACAGGTGAATGTGAGAGTACAGTCGTCTGCGTACGCTCTTGCCTCAGGAATCAGCTGCAGGATGTCGTTGAAGTAAACGTTCCATAGTAATGGCCCGAGTACACTTCCTTGAGGGACACTGGCTTTGATAGCATTTTCAGAGGAGGTGTGACCATTCACCACCACGCGCAGAGTTCTTTCATGGAGGTAATCTTACAGGAGGTGTAACAGGTCCCCACAGATCCCCAGGCTTCTCAGCTTGGTAGTGATGGCCTGATGCCACACCCTATCAAAGGCACCAGCGATGTCAAGGGCGACGATGAACGTGTCTTCGCCCTGATCTAGGGAGTGGTTCCAGGCTGCTGAGTGCAGGAGAAAAAGGTCTGCTGCAGATCTCCCCTGTCGGAAGCCGAATTGCCGTGAATTTAGCAAGCGGTGAGCGTCAAAAAATGTAGTGATTTTGGAGGCAATGATGGACACAAGAACTTTCCCAACAACGGAAAGGAGGGAAATGGGGCGGTAGTTCTGAGGATCGCCTCTGCTCTTCTTTTTGTGGATAGCACAGACTCTCACCACTTTCCACTCAGATGGCCACAGCTGAGATGAAAGGCACTCCCGGAAGATGGTAGCAATAGGCACAGCAAGTTGTGAGGCACATCTTTTAAGCAGGTGAGGGCTGATACTATCTGGTCCCAGCGCTTTCTTGGGATCAACTTGTTGAAGTTGTTGCAACACCTCCTCCGTGGTAATGGTGATGTTCCCTAGGGCGGCCTTGGTTAGAACCGGAACTGTAGGAGGTTCACGTTCTGGGTCAGAAACTGTCATCTTGGAGGAGAAGTGGGCAGCCAACACCTGAGCTTTACCCCGGTGACTTGTGACAACAGAGCCATCAGGTGCTGTCAACGGTGGGATGCTGTCGTCACGAGAGAAGCCCTGTTGTTGTTTGATGCTGCTCCACCAATCCTTAGTGCCCACTGACTGGCCTGTTAGCTTTCGCTTGAGGTGATCCCTCCAGTTGTTGATCGCCTCCTTCTGGACTCTTTTCATATTTTCACAGGCCATTTTGTGCTGGTGTTTATGTCTTATTGTGGGGTGGGACTTATATCGCAGCCAGGCCTTGCTCTTATTGTCTGCTGCTTTCCTGCATTGAAAGCCAAACCAGGGCTGGTCTCCCGGTTTAGACTTGTATGTCTGGCAGGGTACAAATCTTCTTTGGTGGGACATCAGGATTTCTGTGAAGTTCTTCATTTGTGTGTCAACGTCACCTGTAAGCACGTCAGACCACACGATGTTGTTATGTGTTGCCTTCATTGCATCCCAGTCCCCCTTGTCCCATAGCCAGTTGGTGCGAGTCACTGCCTCATCTCTGTCGATGGCCAGCTTTGGTGGGCCTTCGGCCCACCAAACACAGGTGGTGGGCCGAAGGCCCACCAATAGCCCTCCGCAGGAGCTAGCCAAAAAGTCCGCCCGGAGGTTGGCTTTGCTTTCAGGAAAGTTAGAAGGGGCTATGATGTGAATGGGTTGGCGTTAATGCATACATTTCTACATCCTGATTTCAGGAAAGTTTAGAAGGGGCTATCTGGAGGTCGGGTTTGGTGGGCCGAGGGTGGTGGGTAATGAGTCTATCTGGAGAGTCTGTGTTTGGTGGGCCTTCGGCCCACAAACACAGGTGGTGGGGCCAAGGCCCACCAATAGCCCTCCGCAGGAGCTAGCCAAAAAGGCCGCCCCGAGGCGGCTTTGCGGCTGTAGTATATATATATATATATATATATATATATATATATATATATATATATATATATATATATATATATATATATACAATATACATTATATATATATTATATATATATATATATATATATATATATATATATATATATATATATATATAATATATATATATATATATATATATATGTATATTGTCTTACTAGTCCGGCAGCCAAATGGGATTTTAGGGGTATACCTGGAAGTAAAGTATATACAATTTTTTTTTATTGATTTTGGTCACTGAGACCATAAATATTAACAATCTGCTTGATGACATCCTGTCACCTGTGGGCATTTTTTCTAATTTGCATAAAACCAAGATGGCCGCCAGTGTTCTATTGAATATACTATAATTAAGATATATCGGCTTCTAGAAGGGATTTTAAACCAATCTAAAATGTTTTAACGGGGCTTTAAGACATTAGGAACCCAATGGAATAACTCTTATTAAGATTTGACAAGTCCTTCATATGCATAAATCCAAGATTGCCGCCGTCAAACCTCTCGGGAGACCGGTTTTATGTCACCAAATTCTGGATACAATTTTGGATACATTTTAAATGATTTGATTTAGTATTTTGAAAAAATAGAGGTCCCATATAATACATCTTATATTACAATTTAAATATATTAGCTTCATTTGCATTTTCCAATATGGCCGTTGTCAATCTGTTAACATTTTGCTGTACTTTTGAATGTCATGCTTGATTGATCTAAAAGGTGACTATATCATTGAACACCTTCAATATAATATTAGTAGTTTGTCATTGACGTATACGTTAGACTATATTTAAGCTGACAGACACCAGGTCATAAAGTAAACTAATTTCAGATATCCATTATATAGAATAAAGTGACTGAAAAGTCATAATGTTCGAGTAGTGTCTATGCTGAGCAAGCCATGGTGCATAATTAAATCGTTCACATTTCTTCTCCTTTAACTACTGCGATATTAGAGTTTATAGTACATGACATTGTACACAGTTATCAACATGATGTTCCTCTCTGTGTTGGCATTAATACCTTTATGTCTAATTGTCATCGTCGTCATCTGCATCAGAGGCTACATCACATTTAGTCAGTTCGTTATGACAGTCCTCAGCTTGACATCCGCAAAATACAGTGCACGGTAGTTTACCGCTCACACATCCACATCTTCCTGATTTGCAAGGTCTTTCACTTTCACAAGAGCAGCGAATCAGTTTCAGAATCTCTTGTGGAGCAAGGGACACATCTTCATGTATCGATTTAGGTAGCATAGTCTTGGAACTGTCGTCACGAACGTATCCATGTTCTGTTGGATCTAGCGAGGGAGGGTCTAGATCCAAAGCGTGCTTCCACACAGCTGCCTGCAGATGTGCCCGTTTGACATTTTCCAGAAATACTTTTGTTGTGGGAGGTAGAGACTTCAGCTTTGGTATGGCTGTGGTGCCCTTTCCAACCTTTGTGGCCCATGACTTCTTCCTTGCCTCAGACATACTGCTACAGTCCTTGTGTCCACAGCATGTGGCCACAAACTTGGATGCCTGTCTTGTTATATCTGGTAACAATGCATAAATGTCACCCAAAAGTGACAAGGAGTAGCCTTCTCGCAGTACTTTCAGTACCCTGACTTTACCAATACCGAAATAGCATGCACATGTATCACAACCCGATAGGGCGTGCATAGACAACAGTCCACCTACTATGTTCTGCTGTTGTTTAACAGTAGCCTGTATGTCAATAACGGTTCTACCATGAATCGGTGATTCCATGATCATGTGACTGGTTAACTGTCGCTCAAAGTAGTGGTGAAGCAGAAGGATGAAGACGTCGGTGTCATCTGCAATCACTGACACGCCTACTTGGCATTCAGTCGCAACTGTTACTGCTTGTTGAATAATGATGCAGTCTGCCTCTTCATGGATTTATGCAAATGAAGGAGTTGTCAAATCATAATAAAAGTTATTCCATTGGGTTCCTAATGTCTTAAAGCCCCGTTAAAACATTTTAGATTGTTTTAAAATCCCTTCTAGAAGCCGATATATCTTAATTATAGTATATTCAGTATAACAAAGGCGGCCATCTTGGTTTATGCAAATTAGAACAAATACCACAAGGTGACAGGGTGTCATCAAGCGGATTCTTATTGTTTATGGACTCAGTGACCCAAATCAACCCAAAAACATTGTATATACTCCACTTCCAGGTTAAGCTAGTTGGCTGCTGGACTATACTCGATTCTTTGGCCCTTACAATATTTATACATTACTCAGAAACCGCTCGACCACAATTAGCCAATACCACCTTATAGATGTGTACCTCTGGGCAGGGAAGCAAGTTACCTGCCTGTCAAGAGAGGCATCACTGGCAATTACCCCTACAGGTCATTGACTCTGTATGTTAAATGGGCTGACACCAGTTACCTTTAAATAACAAGACAGAAAAAGGTAACAAGCTGACCAAACCGTCAATGCCCATAAAGCTGCAGAAGTGGGCATAAAGGTACTCGAAAGTATGGATGGAAAGAATGTCATGGAGTACACTTCCAAGAAAAAGATTAGGTGGTAAAACACTTGACCACTGAGTCTCGGCATAGGTAGATGGTGAAATACTTTATGTTGATTCCCAGCTGCTCTTTCAACGTCTCATAATGGCTGCACCTGATGCCTGATGTTATTGATGATATTGAAGGCATCTTCCAATATGAACTGTGTTCTCCTCTATCATCTTTGTTTGAGACCAACGGACCAATAAACCTTCACTCGCTGATGCAGTTTGTAAATTTGCACAAGGCACAGATATGTCAGATCACCAAGATGAAGATGGCCTGTGTTATGTGATTGATGGTGGCTCTCTTCTACAGCACCTGCCATTGCCGCTGAATGTCACATTTGGTTCCATCTGCCAGCGCTATGTAGACTATGTTCAAGAGAAGTACAGAGATCCCATAGTTGTATTTGACGGTTATGAAGCATGACCTTCTACAAAAGACACTACACATGCGGGACTTAATGCCTGCAAAGTCTCTTGATTATTTCATTGCAGTCTAACTGAGATGAGACTTTATTTTCAATTGAAAGTATGGCTAGGCTATTTAGGCGATAATGTGTGATTGTTGACCTCAGATATGTTTAATAAGCTTCAACTTGGAAAAACTTCATTCACCTGATGGATATAGCAGGAACAGGAATAGCCAGCAATATCCTCAGGACAATCCAAAATGATGGGAAATCTACATAGCTGTTCCTTTTAGAAAGGAAGCTTAAGATGTTGGAGGGCTGAGAGGCGATTGTCTCAGGAATAACAAGACTTTAGAACATCCATTTCTTCTTTTAGCATGTTACCGTCAGTATCTGAGGTGCCATTTACGGTGAGACATTTATTCAAGTGCTTTAGTATGGTTGTGGAAAGAATATAAGAAGCCAAACATAGCTTCATGTGACTTCAACTGCTGGAATCTTTGTTCCATGAATGAAATAGCTCTATCAAGAATGAGATTGTAACATCCAATTCTGAAACTTTCTTGTGGACTTTGAACTGCCTCATTTTGAGCTTCATATTGCAATGTTAATTTCTTTCTACGAATTTTTTTAGCTCTAAAGACAGGTTCAATGTCCTGATTAATGATGCGTTTATTGACCTGAAAGAGGATAGCATACCAAAATACTATCAATCAATCAATCGTTAGGGGCATACGCCTGGGGGCGCGTCGCCTCACCCACCCTACGACGCCAATCCCGGGGGTCACCATGCGCGACTCCCCATGCAGGCTCCTTTACCATACCAAGCAGCTCTCGACAAGAAACATCAACTTGCCCCAGCCACGAGCCTTGTGAGGGCCCTCTTGGCCTCCTCCACGCCGGATTGTCTCTTACAGATACAACCCGATGGGAAGGATCGCTTTCAAGATAGCGTGCCACATGCCCAGATAGCCGAAGTTGGCGCTGACGGACTATGCAGGTAATAGGCCTGTTATTCAGTTTCACGGTGCAATCGCTGATTTGACACGCAATCACCCCAGCGATACCACATAATTCTGCGAAGACACTTATTACCAAGGCATTGATTCGTCTCTTCAAGTCGCTATTTAGTGTCTATGTCTCACAACCATAGAGTAAGACAGGGATCACAAGCGACTTGAAGATCCGGATCTTTGTCCTCCTGCACAGGTACCGACAACGCCAAATACTCCTGCTGATAGATTCCATAATACCGTGGGTTATGCCAATCCGCCGTAAGACTTCTTGACATGACTCCCAGTCAGGATGGACTGCGCTTCCAAGGCATGTAAAACTTTCCAAGATCTCAATGTCCTCGCCACACGCATGAACAGACTGTACTGTTTCATCTAGTAAGCCTCCAAACACCTGGAACTTGGTGTTGAGCCAGGAGACCTCAAGTCCCAAAGGCTTTGCCTCCTTGTGCAGCGCCTCGAGAACCATCACCAGAACCTCCAGCGACTCAGCTGTACTGCATCATCGGCAAAAATAAGACCAGTGATCTTGGTGTTGCCGAGGGATGCTCCACAATCACTTTTATCTACAATTTTGCCCAATACCCACCCAATTCATACATGTGTTGAAAAGTGATGGGGCAAAGACGCACCCTTGCCTCACTACCGTATTAACAACAGTTTTTTGGCAAAACCGTGTTTAAAAAATATATTTATTCAAGGATGTCCCATCAAAATGCGACTCCCTGGAAAAACAAAATATCAGAGGAATTCAAAACACGGCATATCTTATTAAAAAGAATATGTTTTTGTCCTCATAATTAACAGTCAAGATAGTACACCAATTCACCAAGGGTAGGTCATGTCTCACCAATTTATTTAGTTTTTATAGGAAATTTATTAGACGGGAGATAATGATAAGGATTATGATATCATATACCTGGACTTTAGTAAGGCATTCGACAAAGTATCATACGAGCGACTCTTAAATAAGGTTAAGGCTCATGGAATATATGGGAAGGTTCTTCGCTGGATCAGAGCTTGGCTAAGTAATAAGCAACAAAGGGTTACAATTAATGCTTCTAAATCTGAATGGGGACAGGTGACAAGTGTAGTTCCACAAGGGTCTGTTTTGGGTCCATTACTATTTTTGATTTACATCAACGACTTGGATAGTGGGATTAGCAGTGATATCAGCAAGTTTGCTGATGATACTAAGGTAGGTAGGATTATTGGATCACAGTCTGATGTAAACATATTGCAGAGAGACTTAGATAAACTTAATGAGTGGGCAGTCAGATGGCAGATGGAATTTAATATTGATAAGTGCAGCGTTATGAATGCTGGTAGAAAAAACCCTGGTAATAGATACACCATACGCAATCAGAGCTGGGCAGTAGTTAAATACATTTGTATCTAAATACGTATTTAAATGCAAATGTGTATTTTGAAATGTATTTATAAATACATTGGTTGTCATGTATTTAAATACAGTATTTAAATATATTATGAGTATTTAAATACATTGTATTTAAATACTCATAACATAAAAATGTAAATACTTTTTTATCAGTTAATTTGGCCATAAACCCGCCCCACTATCTGGCAATCCTGATGTTACAGTGAATCAGTGTTTCCACTTGCAAGGAAATGTCCTCATTTTAAGGAAATTTTGGTCTGAGAAGGAAATTTCTAAGGAAACCCAAAATCTAAGGAAATCTATTTTTTTCGGACATGTTAATATTTGTGTGAATTTAAAATGTATTTACAAATGTATTTAAATACAATTGATGTATATGGTATTTAGTATTTAATTACATTCGTAAAATGTATTTAGTATTTAGTATTTAAATACATTTCTCCCATGTATTTAGTATTTAAATACATTCAATGTATTTAGTGGGTGGGCAGATGATGGATGGATGGGATGTGACATGATGTGTCATGACCAGATATGGATGGGCAGATGGCTCGTTGGGCCGAGTACTTTGGGCAGTTGTTCACGGTGGACCCTCCAACTGAGCAGCTTCACACCACTGGGTTACAGGCAGTGGATGCCGATCCTCCCATTGACGAAACCGCACCCTCTCTTGACGAAGTCAGAGAGGCTGTAGCAAAGTTGAAGGGTGGAAAGGCAGCTGGTGTTTGTAATATCAGTGCGGAGCTCCTCAAAGCTGGGGGTGAGGCCATGATCCGCGGGTTGCATGCTGTCCTGACTGCCGTGTGGCAATCAGGTACCATTCCTCCTGACTGGAAAAGGGGGCTGGTCGTCCCTATCTGGAAAGGGAAAGGGGACCGTCAGGACTGCAACAATTACCGCGGTAGTACACTGCTCAGCGTACCAGGCAAGGTGCTTGCCCATCTATTGCTGACACGAATTCGCAGTCATCTGGTGAAGCATCAGAGACCTCAGCAGTCTGGGTTCACGCCTGGTAAGTCAACAACGGACCGTATCCTAGCGCTTCGTGTCCTGGTGGAACGCCGACGTGTGTTTCGACAGGGGATGCTTGCAGCCTATGTTGATCTCAAGAAGGCGTTTGACTCAGTGCATCGTGAGTCACTCTGGGATCTTCTGCGACTTCGAGGGATTCCTGCAAGGACTATTGGTTTGATAACTGTTCTGTATTCTGGGACTGAGAGTGCTGTGAAGTGTGGGGCAGGTGTATCCAGCTTCTTTCCTGTGAATACAGGAGTGAGGCAAGGGTGCGTCCTTGCCCCATCACTTTTCAACGCTTGTGTGGACTGGGTATTGGACAAGGTTGTAGATCAAAGTGATTGTGGAGCATCCGTCGGCAACACCAAGATCACTGATCTTATTTTTGCCGACGATGCAGTAATCTTTGCTGAGTCGCTGGAGGTCCTGGTGATGGCTCTCGACGCGCTGCACGAGGAGGCAAAGCCTTTGGGACTTGAGGTCTCCTGGCTCAAGATCAAGGTCCAGGTGCTTGGAGACTTACTAGATGAAGCAGTACAGTCTGTTCATGCGTGTGGCGAGGACATTGAGATCTTGAAAAGTTTTACATACCTTGGTAGCGCAGTCCATAATGACGGCGGGTCACGTCAAGAAGTCTTACGTCGGATTAGCATAGCCCACGGTGTTTTGGACTCGCTCAGCGGGAGTATTTGGCGTTGTCGGTACCTGTGCAGGGGGACAAAGATCCGGATCTTCAAATCGCTTGTGATCCCTGTCTTACTCTATGGTTGTGAGACATGGACACTAAATAGTGACTTGAAGAGACGAATCAATGCCTTTGGTAATAAGTGTCTTCGCAGAATCATGGGGTATCGCTGGGATGATTACGTGTCAAATCAGCGATTGCACCGTGAGACTGAATCGAGGCCTATTACCTGCATAGTCCGTCAGCGCCAACTTCGGCTATATGGGCATGTGGAACGCTACCCTGAAACCGATCATTCCCATCGGGTTGTATCTGTAAGAGACAATCCGGCGTGGAGGAGGCCAAGGGGGCGCCCACAAGGCTCGTGGCTGGGGCAAGTTGATGTTTCCTGTCGAGAGTTGCTTGGTATGGGAAAGGCGCCTGCATGGGAACTCGCGCGTGGTGACCCCCGGGAGTGGCGTCGTAGGGTGGGCGAGGCGACGCGCCCCCCGGCGTATGCCCCCAATGATTGATTGAATGTATTTAGTGCCCAGCTTTGAACGCAATGTATCGCTGAAAAGATCAGAAGGTGAAAAAGATCTTGGAGTGAGGGTGAGCCCAGACCTCCGACCTAGGAAACAATGTATTGGGGCTAGAAACAGAGCTAATAGAGTGTTAGGATTCATTACCAGAAGCGTAAAAAGTAGAAGTGCGGAAGTTATTATAAAGCTTTATTTGGCTTTAGTCAGACAGACCTCACCTAGACTATGCGGTTCAGTTTTGGTCTCCATATTACAGGATGGATATAGCCTTGTTAGAATCAGTGCAGAGAAGGATGACCAAAATTATTCAAGGGATGCGTAGCTTTAGTTATGAGAAGAGATTGAAGCTATTAAAGTTACACTCACTCGAGAGACGCAGAGTAAGGGACGATCTGATAGAAGTTTTTAAGTGGATAAAGGGATATAATAAAGGAGAGGTAGGAAAAGTTCTTACGGCTATTAACCAGGGTAGAACAAAAAGTCACGGATTCAAGGTGAAAAAGCGTAGATTTTAAAAAGAAATAGGGAAAAACTGGTTCACAAATAGTGTGGTGAATGACTGGAATTGGCTCAGTAGACAGGTAGTTAGTGCGGAATCATTAGGGAGCTTTAAAGAGGGCCTGGATAGGTTCATGGATGGGGATGAAAGGTGGATGTAGGTAGTGTTAGGTAACAGGAACTACCACGTGTAGGCATCACAGCCTCTTGTAGCTTCCTTATTTTCTTATGTTCTTATGTTCTTAATCATGGCAGGGTTTTAGTGTGACGTTGGTTGCTGTGTCCTTCAAGGGTTACATGCGAGACATTAGAGTGTTATCGTGTCTCAGGCATCCTTCGCGTACGTCACGACGCGCTGAGCTCCGAATCGCTGGCTTGTATTACCTTCACCTATTCTACCCTTGCCCTAACTTTATATAGTATTGCGTGATGTGAATATGCCTGAGCTGATGTACTGTCATGCTGCACACACGCTACTAGTATGCTGCCTTGTTGCACTGAGGGGGCAAGGCCTGTGCTTCGCGCACTGTCCCGGCTGCTCGAACCACCAAGACTGAAGCGGATGTGAAGCCCGCCGTCCCCCGCCACCATCTCACTTGGCTTCCAGCAGGGCGAGTGTGTGTGTGTGTGTGCCTTATCGTGATGATCTGGACCCTCTGTGGTGACGAGGGCAAGGTAGCAGTGATGTCAGTGGTGACGTAAGGTAAGACAGTGTTATGTAATGTTTATTTAAGTCTTACTGTTACCACACTACCACTCAACACCGTCGGCGCTTATCGCCGGTGTTTAATGCCGTTGCCAGAGTTGTGTGCATTCGGTTACATTTTGGTCGTCAGCATCCTGTCCACACTGCCACTTTTGAAGTTGAGTGACGAACACTCGATCGACGGGAAGCGCCGACGGTGCTGAGTGGTAGTGTGTGCGGACGGGGCTTCAGATATAAGAAGCCAGAGTAACTTTTACTTTGTAAGAAGCTGGCAGGCGGGCGAAGGGTGGCGGGCGGCGGGCTGGGTGCGAGGTCCGGGTGGTGGCGGACGGGTGGTGTTCCTGTGTAGGGGAGGGCGAGGGGTGGGTGGCAGGCAGGAGGGCGGTGGTAGAGGACGTGTGTATGCCTGCACGCTCCGCCCACCAAGCCGCCGAGACACCGCTTACATTATTATATGCGCTTACATTATTATATGACGTGTGTGATGTACCGCTGTGTCTTTTTGGATGGGTTCTACTACAGTTTAATACAATACAAGGCACGTAGTTACATCCGTCCTCAACCTGTAGATATGACCATTTGCCGTATTGCTAAGCCCGTCACCGTCGGCAATGAATAATAACATAAGGGTGTCTGGGGGGTTGTGGCCACGAGGCGCCTGCACCCAGCCGCCGAGACACCGCGTACTACATAATGTGACGAGTGTCACACGTCCGAACCGAGGTCGTTTCACCTCCGTGTCTCAGGAACTATGCATCGTAGCGAACATTCACGTACATTATTAGAAAGGAAATACTAAAAACTATAAGACAGCCTAATTGTTATTGCTATATTTCATGTTCTGACTGAGTCAATGCGTTACCGAATCCCGATTAGTGTGTGGTTATTTTGTGATGACTGGCTAAGTATGCCAGTGTTCCAAGGCCATGCTGGATTCTTTACTGAGAGAGAGAGAGAGAGAGAGAGAGAGAGAGAGAGAGAGAGAGAGAGAGAGAGAGAGAGAGTAATCTGGACTTGATCGTCATGTCGAGAGAGAGAGAGAGAGAGAGAAGAGAGAGTAATCTGGACTTGATCGTCGTGTAGAGAGAGAGAGAGAGAGAGAGAGCCGCGCGCAGGCTCAGGTCACGGCGTATTCTAGCTCCTGACAAATTCAAGCTTTTCCTAAGGAAAATTTTGCCATTTCACTTAGCCGAGTTGACCATCTGTCGGTAACGATCTTCTGATCACACAGGGGATAAAAAAATTCAAACAAGCAATACCAAAAGACAGAAATAATGAGGTTTTACCTCCACGAATAAGTCACTCTCTTTCAAATTCACACCGGCACGTCACCTATCAACATGATACAGTGACCCCGCGCTCGCCACCCACACACCCACCCACCAACTTTTGATTTCTCTGCCATCGTTGTTCTTTTTTTCCATTGTTTCCTCCCATCCTCTCACTTTCCTCCCATCCTTACTGTCCCAGCTTCCCGGAGGATCTGCAGAGAGAACGCAACTCTGGGTCAAATAACACCGACCAGCCTCCCGTTTGTATGGACAGTATTCCCTCCCCCTCCCTCCCACCCTCCCTGTCCGACAAGTAACGAGCAGTGCGGCACGTCACCACCGCCACCACTACCACCACAACCCGCACTGCGACTATGCCTTGTGATGTAAGACCGCCCGCCCGCATGACCTTGAAAGCTGAAACGCTACACCCTGACCCGCAACCCTTCCTCTGACCCTACCTAAAAAACACGCCGCTGCCGTGTACAGTATATTTTTCCTCTCTCTCTCTCGCCCGTCGCCAATGATACGCAGCCACCACCATGGCTGATAACGACAACACCATCATCGTCGACGCCCTCTCTCACAGAAAGATTCTGTGGGCAGGGCACAACGGTGTACCAGGCTACAGTTATTGCTGTGTGTGCTCGTACTCCACTCGCGACAAACCCTCGCTGTCGTGCAGTCAGCCGGAGTGTCCCAACGCTGTGTGTGGCGATTGTTTCACGGAGGAAACTTTCTGTTGCTCCCGAGCTGCCCAGCTTAGGACCGCCCGAGGCGTCTTGCGCCCCATCAACCGCGAGCCAGTCGCTGACCCACCAGCCCCGTCCCAGGCCGCTGCCTCCACTTCAACCCACACCGCCCCATTAGTGCATGGGCCAGATTTACCCACCGTGCACCCACCCCATAACAGTCTGAGACCAACTTTATTTTGTTCTCTGAACCTTTCTGACCAAGAAAAATTGATGCCAACAGAAAAATATAGGGACTCACTACCCGATATTTG
>JACEEZ010015694.1:547500-552500 GCA_016584305.1 Chionoecetes opilio
ATATTCACTTAAGACTCGTCTAATGGTACCCAAATTACAATGAAAATAACGTTTTGGGTCTCAAGGGGTTAACGTCAGATTTTCCCACATTGTCTTATGACAGTGGTGGGCAACCTGCGGCTTTCAAGAGACCTGTGCGCCTCCTGCCACCTACTGAAAAATGTCCAAATTATCCTTTAAAAAAATAAGAGATAGAATATTGGCATGGAAAGCCGCAGTACAATAGTGTATGTGACCTAGGTCCCAGGTCTCTAGGAAAATATTGGGATGAATTCTTGTTCTTATTAACTTGAACTTGCTCGTAATTTCCATTTATAATGTGCACTATGGCTCCATCAGCACTGCTGCCCTGCCAAGCTTGAAGAAACTGGCTCTTCTCAAATTCTGGGTGGCCGACCTCTGTCTTTTGAGGTCAGACGGTCGATGATACACTTCCAATTCTTTTTGTCGGCGTTCATCATTTAAATTTGCGGCATGAGTTTTACCCCCCGGATGCTCTTGGTGACAGGCATCCACAATTTACGGTTGAGGGCCCAGGTGGATTGCCTGCCATGGCTAACGACCACCACCTGCCCGGGACGCATTATACACACCGCCACAAAATCTTCCTTTCTCAATATTTGTATAGGAATCAAGCATTCCGTGCAACCTTTGTACTGTATATACCAATACAGGGAGTCACAGAAGGTGCAACCCATTCACTGGACAATAATGTATTAATGAGACAAGGTGCACTAAACATGACTCTATCACCTGATAGCTGACACAATAACAATGCATATAAGTCAAGGGGTGAAGTCTTTGCCACAAGAGGTGAATGTATTTCAACACCTGCTCCAGATGGGGAGGTGGTGGCAGAGTGGTTATCATCTCCGAGTGGCGTTCTCGGTGACCCGAGTTCGATCCCGAGTGAGACCCATAAATCTACATAAAATCTTTCTGCACCGTCGAGTGGCCTAAGAACACCCACATGCTGCCCATTAACTCTGCCTTGGTTGGCGAGTGCATCGGAGGACACAGGGGTGGCGGCATGAGCCTCTAATCACAGGCGTCACTATAACAATCTTGCCTACGCCACCACGGGCGAGGGCCAACCATCACAGCCCTCAAGTGTGCCTCCAGGTCCTACCATCCCAGCCTTAGAAGTCACTGCCTAACAGGCACTATAGGCATAGATGTAAAAAAAACTAAAACACCTCCGTCTTGTCTGAGGCAGTGCTGGCTCCTTAGAGGCAAGATGACCACTCTAGTGCCACTCTGCCTTCCTGACGGCTGCCATTTTGGTGTCACTTTGCCTTCCTGACGGCTGCCATCTTGGTGCCACTCTGCCCTCCTGACGGCTGCCATCTTGGTGCCACTCTGCCTTCCTGACGGCTGCCATCTTGGTGCCACTCTGCCTTCCTGACGGCTGCCATCTTGGTGCCACACTGCCTTTCTGACGGCTGCCATCTTGGTGCCACTCTGCCTTCCTGACGGCTGCCATCTTGGTGCCACTCTGCCTTCCTGACGGCTGCCATCTTGGTGCCACTCTGCCTTCCTGACGGCTGTCATCTTGGTGTCACTCTGCCTTCCTGACGGCTGCCATCTTGGTGCCACTCTGCCTTCCTGACGGCTGCCATCTTGGTGCCACTGCCTTCCTGACGGCTGCCATTTTGGTGCCACTCTGCCTTCCTGACGGCTGCCATCTGGTGCCACTCTGCCTTCCTGACGGCTGCCATCTTGGTGTCACTGCCTTCCTGACGGCTGCCATCTTGGTGCCACTCTGCCTTCCTGACGGCTGCCATCTTGGTGCTACTCTGTCTTCCTGACGGCTGCCATCTTGGTGCCACTCTGCCTTCCTGACGGCTGCCATCTTGGTGCCACTGCCTTCCTGACGGCTGCCATCTTGGTGCCACTCTGCCTTCCTGACGGCTGCCATCTTGGTGCCACTCTGCCTTCCTGACGGCTGCCATCTTGGTGCCACTGTCTTCCTGACGGCTGCCATCTTGGTGCCACTCTGCCTTCCTGACGGCTGCCATCTTGGTGCCACTCTGTCTTCCTGACGGCTGCCATCTTGGTGCCACTCTGCCTTCCTGACGGCTGCCATCTTGGTGGTGACGGCCGCTGCATACCACCCATGGATTCAGGACGAGGCTCCTAGACATGTTCCTTCAAGAACATCATAAAATGCCGTTGAAAGCATTATAAAATGCCGTTGAAAGCATTAAATAATGCCGTTGAAAGCATTATCAAATGCCGTTGAAAGCATTATGAAATGCCGTTGAAAGCATTATAAAATGCCGTTGAAAGCATTAAATACTGTCGTTGAAGCATTATAAAATGCCGTTCAAAGCATTATAAAATGCCGTTGAAAGCATTATAAAATGCCGTTGAAAGCATTAAATAATGCCGTTGAAAGCATTATAAAATGCCGTTGAAAGCATTATAAAATGCCGTTGAAAGCATTAAATAATGCCGTTGAAAGCATTATAAAATGCCGTTGAAAGCATTATAAAATGCCGTTGAAAGCCTTATAAAATGCCGTTGAAAGCATTAAATAATGCCGTTGAAAGCATTATATAATGCCGTTGAAAGCATTAAATAATGTCGTTGAAAGCATTATAAAATGCCGTTGAAAGCATTATAAAATGCCGTTGAAAGCATTATAAAATGCCGTTGAAAGCATTATAAAATGCCGTTAAAGCATTATAAAACGCCGTTGAAGCATTATAAGATGCCGTTGAAGCATTATAAGATGCCGTTGAAGCATTATAAAACGCCGTTGAAGCATTATGAAATGCCGTTGAAGCATTATAAAACGCCGTTGCAGCATTATAAAATGCCGTTGAAGCATTATAAAATGCCGTTGAAGCATTATAAAATGGCGTTGAAGCATTATAAAACGCCGTTGAAGCATTATAAAATGCCGTTGAAGCATTATAAAACGCCGTTGAAGCATTATAAAATGCCGTTGAAGCATTATAAAACGCCGTTGAAGCATTATAAAATGCCGTTGAAGCATTATAAAACGCCGTTGAAGCATTATAAAAGGCCGTTGAAGCATTATAAAACGCCGTTGAAGCATTATAAAAGGCCGTTGAAGCATTATAAAACGCCGTTGAAGCATTATAAAAGGCCGTTGAAGCATTATAAAAGGCCGTTGAAGCATTATCAAATGCCGTTGAAGCATTATAAAATGCCGCTGAAGCATTATAAAATGCCGTTGAAGCATTATAAAATGTCGTTGAAGCATTATAAAATGCCGTTGAAGCATTATCAAATGCTGTTGAAGCATTATAAAATGCCGTTGAAGCATTATAAAATGCCGTTGAAGCATTATAAAATGCCGTTGAAGCATTATAAAATGCAGTTGAAGCATTATAAAATGCCGTTGAAGCATTATAAAATGCAGTTGAAGCATTATAAAATGCCGTTGAAGCATTATAAAATGCCGTTGAAGCATTATAAAATGCCGTTGAAGCATTATAAAATGCCGTTGAAGCATTATAAAATCTCAAAATTTTTGTACATGGAGATATGCCCTTCATGCCCCGTGCACTTGATCAGCGTGGCCTGCGGTGCCACCAAGACCTTGTATCACACCCCACCCTGTGGCTTCTCGCCCAGGGCCCCTCAGGGACCCAGGGGCATTAGGGACCCCTGGGCATCCCAGGTCTACGAGGCCGGTGGTGAGGTATTAATGATGGCACAGTGCATGACAAGGCGGGCCGTCAAGGTGCCCCCGGGGGACCTGTAACAAGCCAGGGACCTCGGGGGAGGACAGGGAGGGTTTTAACGGCTTGGGGAGGCAAGTCCCCGTATCTCCGACGCCCCGACGTGTTATTACTGTGAGACGTCAGTACTACATGGAACTGCCCCGCCCGGCAGCCCACAGCTCAGGGTGGCGGGGTGAGTTGTCACGCCACCTCAGCCACCCATCGAAGCCCAGAACGTTATTTTCATTGTAATTTGGGTACCATTAGACAATTTTAGTGACTATAAGCAATATTTTATAGATATGACCTGTTTAGTATCCTTGTCCACTAATCGATTTGGTATATTCAGTTACTTTTCGTAATTTTATGGCTCGACAACATACAATTATTTATAACAAAGGAAAGATCTGGGTGTGAAGGGGTTAAGAATTTATCCGAGACAATTAAAACAGTCTACAGTTATCTTATACTTACCAAGTATTAAAGTTTTGTGTCAACAGTATCTGAGAATTCATTACAAATAAGGTGTTTATTTCAATGTCATACACTGAATGTTGATGGAAAATCATCAAAATCTTCTTCAATCTTTAATGGTAGCGTTGACAGAGCACTACCGTCTTGTACTGTGTTTAGAATGTAGTGATACAGAAACAACCGGAGTCAGGAATCATGTCAAGGCAAACTTTTCACAGTAAAATATTACATTTATACTAATATAACTGACATCCGCCTGCGTGTGTTGGAGATCCAGGCTTTCCGAATTAGCCGAAAGTCTGAATTATCCGATGGTTACCTCTAGTCCCTCCACACAATAATGTCACTCAAATATGCCAAAACAGCACAGATTGTATTACTTGTACTCACCAAAACCATTGTATTTATACTATAATTATAAGTACACACACTTATAATATCACATGATAATAATAATAACAATACAAATCTCAATAGAACATATGCACATAAAAACTCATAAACCATCAATTTCTTACTACTAAAAGATTAGATTATACTGTGTACACTGTACACCCACACATATTTTCACCTTGTAATGCTTCTATCATACTTCTAAGTTAGCATATACCTTCCTACACACACACACACACACACAGATTGAATTCTCTCTCCTCTCTCTCTCTCTCTCTCCTCTCCTTCTTCTCTCTCCTCTCTCTCTCTCTCTCCCTCTCTCTCCCCTCTCTCTCTCTCTCTCCCCTCTCTCTCTCTCTCTCTCTCTCTCCTCTCTCTCTCCTCTCGCTCTCGCTCTGCTCTCGCTAGCCTCCTTCGCGCTCTCGCTCTCCCCCTCTC
>JACEEZ010015694.1:562500-581376 GCA_016584305.1 Chionoecetes opilio
TATATAGATACAAATCCCACTTTCGCAATAAAAGGGGATAAAAAACGAACATTTCAAGTAAAAAGTAAAAAGAACCCATACAAAATAAATTAGCTTAACACCAAGTAAATTTTTTAGCAGTAAAATGCATAATCGCATTAAAGACAATAAAATACCACTATAAATGCCTAAACGTAAGAACAACTACAAACACATAAAACAACAAGCGAAGGATCCTGAACAGATAAGACAACAATTTAAACATATAATTCTAAATCAAACTGATCTATTACCACTACTTATATATTTCCAATATTTCATAGAGTATTTTACAAATGCACCTGGTTCGTGAACCTTTCCGAGAAAAAAAATCTTCCAATGTAGTGAATTGGTAGGCCTCCCTGATACCCTGGGAGGGGGGCAGTGCTGGGCACATGGACGTCCGTCTGTATCTGGCCACACTCACACAGTCTTTCCTCGGGCGGGAGACGTCCGCGCCCGCGCCTGTTCCACCGGACAGTCTCGATGCACAAGTTGTGGCCAGATACCCGGAACTGTGTAAATGCCCTCCGATAGTGTTCTTTAATCGTGTGTCTCCCCTTATACACTGCATGTACTGCCAATATAGGATTTAGGTCTTTATATGTGTGAAATCTCGATGACTGGGCCCTAGTGATTTTTTCATATACATTTATCATGAGTGTGTCCCAAAGAGGTACTTCTCTGTCTATGAATTCATTGACTAATTTTCCCACCGGGCTGTTGCTCTGTATTGCAGTAACGATAGCAAATTGTAGTGGATCATCACTCATACCATTACGTTCCCTCCACATATTGTAAGACACACTGTTACTTTTATCTTTCTCCATTGCCTACTTTTTATTACCGTATTATTTACATTCTATCTTTCTGTGTGCCGTCATTTTTATCTTTCTTTTATTACATTCACGACATTTTAACTTTAGTAAGAAAAACGTCGATATTTTGCCGTGATAAATCTGGACTTATATTTTCCCGAGGTAAATATAAAAAATCTAACGCTATGTCATCTCTCTCTCTTTCTCTTTCTCTCTCTCTCTCTCTCTCCCTCTCTCACTCTCTCTTTCTTTCTTTCTCTCTCAGTAGTTGGATTCGTCTGTCTGTCTGTCTATCTAGTGTGTGTCTATATGACAAATTTATTCTTGTCACAGGTACACTGGCTTAGGGCATGGAAAATGGAATATCGCAGAAGATCGTGTTATTGTCAGTAAATGTACAGTAAAATTATTAGTATAATAATAATAACAGAATAGTAATACTAATAGTAAAAATTGTTCGGAACGGAGTTGAACAATTTAGATCGGGAGGTGTCTTGATAATCCTCTCTGAAGAAAACTTAAGTCGTGGGAAGTTGGGAAAAATAACTAATCAGGATGAGTTTTTCAGCGTTTGTCAGTGAAAGGGATGAACAAGTGATGATATTTATACTCTCTCTCTCTCTCTCTCTCTCTCTCTCTCTCTCTCTCTCCTCTCCTCTCTCTCTCCTGCTCTCTCCCCTCTCTCTCTCTCTCTCTCTCTCTCTCTCTCTCTCTCTCACTCTCTCTCTCTCTCTCTCTCTCTCTTCTCTCTCTCTCTCCTCTCTCTCTCTCCCCTCTCTCTCGTGTCTCCTTTTTAGTTCATTCCTCTCTTTCCTCTTTCACTTTTTCTCCTTCTCTCCTCCTCCTCCGTTTCTCGCCTCCTTTACGTTTCTCCTTCTCTCCCTCTCCTCTCCTTCTCTCAGTCTTCTCCCATTTTTCTATTCTATCCTTCCTTTACATATTTTTTTTCCTATTTATCTTCTTTCCCCTTCTTTTTCTAACACCTCACCTCCTCCCTCCTCCTCCTCCTCCTCCTCCTCCTCCTCCTCCTCCTCCTCCTCCTATATCACTGAGAGTTGCGTCAACACAAAAGATAAACATTTATTAGCTGAAATAGCCATTCCAGGCTATAAGACATTCCTAAATTGTCGTACGCATAAAGCAGGTGGAGGTGTCATTCTTTACATTAAAGATAATTTGCAAGCAATCGAAATCGATAAAGTAAATAAAGATCACTATGACTCAGTCTACGCAAAGATTAAGCTAAACGGTAAATTGCTAACTATTGGGACAATATATCGTCCTCCCAAATCTAATGCGGAAGTCGATGGCCTCCTCTATGACAAAATAAAGTCAGTTATCAACAATAATAACGACACAATTATATGTGGAGATTTTAACATACCTCGTATAAACTGGAATCATAATTTTGCTGATAGAGAAGGTACACGATTGCTTGATATGGTAAACGAAGTATATTTAAATCAGGTGGTTCGTGAGCCTACAATGGATAATAGTATCCTAGATTTAGTTTTCACTACCGACACTGATCTGATTGATTACTGCGATATAGGTGAACATTTGGCAAACAGTGATCACAGGCTAATCAGATGCGGCATAAATTGCAATGTAGACATCACAGAAAATCGGTTATTAGTTCCCAATTATAATAAAGCAGATTTCACGAAGATCAGCAGGGTACTAAGCGAAGTTGATTGGGTTGACCTACTAAATGGTAATAACGCCGAAAATATGGGTAATTTATTCACAAATAAACTCCAATCGGAGGTTGAAAAACATATTCCCATGATAAGGAAACGTCTAAATAACAAAAACAAACCCAGTTGGATGACTATTGAGATTCAACAAATCATTGGCAGTAAGCGACGAGCGTATAAAGTTTACAGGCCATCAAATGCGGACTGCGATTCTAGATAATACAATGACGTAAAACGTCGTTGCAAAGGATTAATAAAGACTAAAAAGCGCGAGTATGAAGAAAAAATTCCAAAGGAATCCAAATCAAACCCGAAAAGGTTCTTTCAATACGTTCGCAGTAAGAAAAACGTCAAAACATGTATTGGGCCACTGAAAGATAAGAATAACATCTTGGTAAATGATAATAAGAGCATGGCATTCGTACTCAATGAATACTTTAATGCGGTATTTATTAAAGAAGACGAAGCTCCATTACCAGAACCAGTAACCATGTATGCGGGACTCGAAAGTGATAGATTGGAAATAGGAGAGATAACAGTAGACGAAATATCAAAGTATTTGCAGAAACTCGACCCAGCAAAATCGGTGGGGGTGGACGAAATTTCGCCGCGATTGCTTAGCGAATGTCACAGTCAACTTTCACTCCCATTAAAGATTATTCTCAATAAATCGCTAATGGACAAAAATGTTCCTTGTATGTGGAAATTAGCTAATGTGACACCGATATTCAAGAAAGGGAGTCAGAGCCTCGCAAGTAATTATCGCCCAATTAGTCTAACGTCTGTGATTGTTAAACTATTTGAGAAAATATTGCGAGATAAAATAGTGTCTTTTCTCGATGAAAATAACTCAATATTAAACTCACAGCATGAATTTCGAAAAAAAAAATCCTGCTTAACAAACCTACGGGTTTTTTTTTTAATTTAATTTTTTAAAATTTGGGACGCAAAATTTTCCCTCGGATGAAATATACCTTGATTTCAGAAAGCCTTCGATACAGTTCCCCATAAGCGACTTTTTAACCAAGCAAAGGGGCACAGGGCTTAGGAGAGAAAATTATGTTCAGGGAAATTGGCGATTGGCTTTCAAATCGTAAAAAACGGTAGTAAAAAAGGGCGAGGCTTTCTGATTGGTTAATGTTATTAGTGGGGGTGCCTCGGGGCTCGGTCGGGGGTCCTCCCCCTTTTTTCTGATATATATTCAACAAATCTGGCCCGGGCGGACTTGTATCTAAAAAAATCGAAATTTGCAGATGACACCAAAATTAGGGGGGTTTAAGCATATACTAAGAAACTGCGAACCATACAAAGTGATCTCGACAACCCCATTTTTGGATTTGAAAAAGGCCCTTTTAAAATTAAATTTTCCGAAAAAGTAAAGTTTTCATATAGGAAACGATAACCTCCAATTCCTTCAAATGCAAAATTTTCGTTAACTGAAGCCAAACGGGAAAAAAAGGTTTTTGGGTTTCCCCCAACATCGAAATAAATCTAAACCCCCGGGTCCGCTTTGCCTAGTTTCCAGAAAAAAGGGCAAATAGGATGTTGGGCTTTTTTAAAAACGAAAACCTTTGAACAAAAAAACTCCGAAGTAATGACACAATTATACACGCCCCTTGGTTGGCCGCACTTATAATATGCCGTTAAATTTTTGGGGTTCCCCCCGGGTTTCGAAAAGATAAAGCCAAATTGGGAAAATCAGTGCAAAGAAGGAAAATAAAAACCAAATCCCATCTCGCAAAATTCATCTTAGGAAGAGGACTGCGGAAATTTTAATATTTTTTTTCCCTTAAAGGTCGAAGAATCCGGGGGACTTGAAAAAAACCTTTTAAGATCCTAAAGGGATTTGTTTTCCCATTAAAAAGAAACCTTTTCGAGTTTTCAACTCAAGTGCAAAAAAAAGTAAGGGTTTTTTAAAACTAAAGGGTTCAACTTTTGCATCCCCGTTCCGTAAAAAGTATTTCAATGCAAAGGGGTCGTTGATCGATGGAACAATTTAAACCAAAGCAAATATTTTGGGGAAGCCCCACAATAACACTTTTAAAAAAACAAAACTTGACCGCACTGAAAAGAAAATGGGTTTTTGATGTGCAAATTCATATCTGCCCCCCCGTGCCCGTTATTTTTGTATTGGTTTTTTGGAAAGTTAGTATTTTTCATATCCTACCCTTTTCCTGCCTATAAAACTTCCATGTTCCTATTCTCTTTAGGGACTTTGGACCCTTTCCACTGTTTCCTTACAGTAGTTGATATTTTAGTAGTAGGGTATGCAGCAGATACCCTCTTTTATGGCCCAAATAGGTCTCCGGGTGTCTTTTATTCCTATTAATCCTATGTAAACCTTTCCTCGCTCTCACCTAAGGTAAAAATTCCCTACATTAAGTATAACAGTAATGATAAAAGGCCTCTTACTTCCTCCTTCCCCCAATTTAAAGAGAAAAGAGAGAGAAGAGAGAGAGAGAGAGAGAGAGAAAAGCGAGAGAGGGGAAGAGGGGAGGGGAAAAGCGAGAGAGCAAAGGGGAGAGAAGAGAGGATATAGAAAGTTTTGTAAAGATATGTTAGGGGGGAAAGAAAAACTATGATTGGGGGGGTTGAGGAGTAAAAGAGAGAGAGAGGAGAAGAGAGAAAAGAGAGAGAGAGACCGGCGGAGCGAGCGAGGGGAGCAGCGGCGAGCGAGCAAAGGGGAGAGAAGAAAGAGGAGAGGAGAGGAAAAAAGAGAGAGAGGGAGAGGGGGAGAGAAAGAAGAGAGAGAGAGAGGGGGAGAGAAGAGAGAGAGAGAGAGAGAGAGGGGAGAGAGAAGAAGAGAAAAGAGGAGAGAGAAGAAAAGGAGAGAGAGAGAGAGAGAGAGAGCAAAATAAGAAAATTTACCTAATTGTTCCTAGGTTTGCTTTTGTTTAATAATAAAAAATAATACTAAAAAAATTTAAAAATAATATTAAAAATGATAAAAATCAGTGCCCTTCAAAAAAAAGGGGGGCGGGCGGAGGGCGTAATTACCGGTCAAACCCCAAAAAACTTGCGCCGCCTCCTTTCCAAAAAAAAAAAAGGGTTTTTTCCCTCCATAAAGGGTGGAAATTGCCTATTTAATTTTTCAGGATTGCTAATTAATCTCCCCATACGAGAATTTTTTTCCGGTGCGCTATGGTATTTTTCACGTTGTAAAAAGAACCCCCCTGGGTTTGTTTACAAAGTGAATACCTCTGGTAAATGTTGGGATGTGCGAGCACACGAAATGACACACCGCAAATATTTGGCTTCAAGGGATTTCCCCCCCCGTCCCCTTGGCCGCCTTGGCCCTTTTCCCATCAACACGCCCGCTTCGGGGCCCGGGTTTCCCAAACAATCTCCACCTCCTACTTTTTTTCATTCCAAATACTACTTTAAAAAAAAATGAAAACACTGATAATAAATAATAAAAATAAAATAATAAATAATAAAAAATATAAAAATAATTAGGTGGAGATTTACTTTTTTAAATTAATTTAGAATACAAAAACGAAAAAAAGTGTATTTTTTTTAGATATATATTTTTTCGGTTTTTGTTTGATTAAAGTGTTTTTTGTGTGTGTGTGTCCGGGGTGAGTGTGGGGTGTATGTTTGTGTGTGGGGTGTTTTGTGTGTGTGTGAGTGTGTGTGGTGTGTGTGTTTGGTGTGTGTGTGTGTGTGTGTGTTGGTTTGTGTGGCGTGCTGTGTTGTGCGTGTTGTGTGTGGGTTTTCGATACTCTTCCCCTGGTGGCCCATAAATCCTTCTTTATGTTTTTCCCATTTCTTGGTATATCTGTTTTTGTTAAATTTTGTTTATTTGGGTTTTTTTTGTCCTCCCCTCTCTCCTCTCTCTCTTCTCTCTCTCTCCCTCTCCTCTCTCTCTCTCCCCTCTCTCTCTTTACTCTTTTCTCCCCTCTCTTTTCCCCTCTCCTCTCTCCTCTTCCACTCTCTCTCTCCTTTTCTCTCCTCTCCCCTTTTTCTCTCTCCTCGCTCTCTTTTCCTTTCCCCTTTCGTCTCTCTCTCTCTCTCTCTTTTCTCTCTCTCCTCTCTCGTTCTCTCTCTCTCTCTCATCTCTTCCCCTCTCTCTCCCCTCCCCTCTCTCTCTCTCTCTCTCCCCCCTTCTCTCCTAAAAATTCCTTTTCCCCCCTCTCTTTCTCTCTCTCTCTCTTCCCCTCTCTCATTTCTCCTTTTCTCTCTCTTTTCTCTTTCTCCATCAAAAGGGTAAATTTTTTTTTTATTAAATTTTTTTTGTCTCATTTTTCACGTCCCCGTTTTTTATTTTGTTTTTATTTATCTCCCCTCTTTAACCCCATCCTGTCTCATTTTCCCCCTTTTTTGTTTTGTTTCTTTTCCCCCCGTGTTTTTCCCTTTCTTCGTTTGTCCATTCCATCATTTTTTCTCAATTCTTTTCTCATCTCGTTTATTCTTTTTTTCCTCCCATAGGGCTCGTATCTGCCAGGATTAAGGGTGTTTTCCCTTTTAAATTTTTTCTTTCTTTGCCAAAGTTTTTTTTCTTCGGGAAACATGTTTTTTATTTTTCTTTCTAGCTTTTTTTTTGTGAGTTTTTTCCCGTGTGTTTTGTGTGTGTGTGTAAGTGTGTGTGTGTGGGGTGTTGTGTTTATGTTGTGTGTGTGTATGTGGGGCGTGGTGTTTTGTGTGTGGGGTGTGTGTTGTGTGTGTGTGGTGTTGTGGTGTGTTTGTGTGTGTTTTGTGGGCTGTGTTGTGTTTGGTTTTTGGGGTATGTGTATGTTTTATGTGGGGGGTGTATGTGTATGTGTTGTGTATGTGTTTTGTGTAAAGTGTATGTGTATTTGTAGTGTATGGGTGTGTGTTGTGGGTGTGTGGTGTGTTTATTCACCCATGGGCCCCTTTTCCACGGCCCGCTACTCGGCATCGCCATTTTTATCCCCCCCGGGGCGAGCCCTTTGAGCTCCTTATTAAACCCATCAATGATGGGGAAACCCCACACACCCCACACACCCTCTCATTGCTCAGGGGGACCGTAACCGCCCGAAATTTTTCAGTGAAAAATCCCCCCAGAGCATGAGGATTCGAAACGCCTTCCCCCTAAGGGCAGTCCCAAAACGCATTTAAAATGGGCCATCGCAGTGTAAAGTGTATTTGTTTTTGTGTGTGTGTTTCCTAATTTCCCGTCGTCTGTCTCTTTTTTTTTTTTTTTCTCTCTCTCTCTCTCTCTCTCTCTCTCTCTCTCTCTCTCTCTCTCTCTCTCTCTCTCTCTCTCTCTCTCTCTCTCTCTCTCTCTCCTTTCCCTCTCTCTCTCTCTCATCTCTCTCTCTGTAATGAAATGCATATCATGGCCCAATGCATTTCGTTATTTTCCTTTCTTTCTTTTCTTTCTCTCCTTGCTTTTATCGCTTTTTTTACCTATCTGTCTTCAGTAAACGGATAGATCACGTACAAAATAAAAATCATAAAATATATCATAAAAGAAAAACTCAACGGATTACATAACTTTATTTGATTGTCATATACTTTTGTTCATACAGCAACAATTTGTATCGCATTTTGATCGATTGTTCTCATATTTTAGATAATTATTATTATTTTTTTTTACATATCAGTTATATTATTTTATTTTTATTTGTGTGATTAACGAAGTGTGTGTGTTGTGTGTGTGTGTGTGTGTGTGTGTGGTGTGGTGTGTGGTTGTGTGTTTGTGTGTGGTGTGTGTTGGTGTGGGTGGGTGTGTGGTGGGTGGTGTGTGGGTGGTGTGGTGTGTGTGTGTGTGTGTGTTGTGGTGTGTGTGTGTGTGGTGTTGCGCGCGTTTGCGTGCGGTGCGTGGCGTGCGTGCGTGTCGTGCGTGCGTGCGTGCGTTGCGGTGGGGCGTGCGTGCGTGCGTTGCTGGTGCGTGGCCGTGGGCGTGGCGTGCGTGCTTGCGTGCGTGCGTGCGTGCGTGCGGTGCGTTGGCGTTCGTTGCGTGGCGTGCGTGCGTCGCCGTGCGTGGGCCGTGCGTTGCCGTGCGTGGCGTGCCGTGCGTGCGTGCGTGCGTGCGTGCGTGCGTGGCGTGCTGTGCGTGCGTGCGTGCGGTGCGGTGCGTGCTGCGTCGTGCCCGTGCGTGCGTGGCGTGGGCGTGCGTGCGGTGCGTGGCGTGCGTGGCGTGCCTTGCGTGCGTGCGGTTGCCCGTGCGTGCGTGCGGTGCCGTTGCGGGTGCGTTGCGTTGCGTTGCGTGCGTGCGTGCGTGGCGGTGCGTGCGTGCTGTGTGAATTAGAATAGAAATAGAAAAAAGAATAGAATAGAATAGAAATAGAATAGAATAGAATTAGAATATATTAGTGCTCGACTTTCTATAAATAAGTATGGAGCACAAGGCTCCCTAAAGAATCAATACATTTGGCGGACTTTTAAACGAATACGAATAAAGATAAGTGGTGCTGCATGCACATACAGATAAGGTACTAACGTAACCTAAAATTTAGGACAGAATCCAATTGTCAATTTTCCCAAAACTAAGTTGACCCACATATAAAAATTTATTAAGTAAAGATAACTAATAATCCAGAATATACTTGGTTAGCTTATCTAAACAATGCTCCAAAATTGATCTGAAGTGAAATTAATGACAAGTTTCCTTTCAAAACATTTCACCTGTACTTTGCATTAACGCAAAAACATACTTTAAACAACGCGTTGGCCTAGTTTTGTGTAGTATTTCTGGAATAATACATATCCCGCAGCCCTTACCAATTTTTCCTCCGTTTAGTACTTCGAATAGGACATGAAAATTCATCTCCTACAACATTAGCAAAATACACTGCTACAAAGACGATCTTCTCCTTTTTTAACCAACCTGTGTATCTACCAACAATTTCAATTGGTAGGTCTATGTTGCTTGTTCGAATCTTAGTTTTCCCCCGGATGGCGAACTTTTTTCCGGTAGTTTGCGAGTACACCTCCCAATACCATTAAATCTACTTAATATGATTGGTAGTTTTACTGCATAACGATTTTTGTTGATAAATTAAGATTGCCCCGTGAATCCACTGATCCTTTTTAAAATCCTCCTTCACTGCTTTCTTTAACCATGTAGTTTTTTGGGGCACATTTTGTGATAACCACAATCCCTGCATACCACACTCTTGAGATATAATATTATATTGCCCTTAATGCAGGCCAAAACCCATGGAGAATTGTATAACCCTAAAAACATATCCAAATGCAACAAACATTGGATACACTTATAAAAAAGCCATAATTTGTGGGTTTTTTACCTGAACTATTAGCCGAGACCAGTACTAACCATTCTGCAACTTTAACATGAATTTCCAGTGGGTACACTCCAAGTTCACCATCATCCATATCAATTTTGCCTTGCTCAGCGTTTTTTATGAACACACAACATCTTGTTTTTAAAGAATTTTAATTGGACTATCTCTAGCTCTCCTAATTCCCTATAGGCCTCCCCCAAATCCTCAGCTGGCATAAGGTCAGTACTGGTTAACCACAATGTATTAAATAATTTCCCAACTGCATATCAACTGGCAAAGTCCCAAACTTTCTTCTACATTTTACCTATTAGTGAAATACATTAGCCTCCCTTTGTTGCTTGTTCCCCTTTCAAATCCTAGCTCTCCCTGTTACGAAACCTGCCATTGTAATTTAAATAATACACCAAGATACAGTGTAAATTCTTCTACCACCCCCTCCAAATTTTTTTTCATAACAAAAATTCAAATTTATAATTTACTTTAGATGAGTTTTTCCCCTCTGAACACCACTAATTTTTTGTTCTGTTAAATTAATTCTTTAATTTTTGTCCACTCATTACAGTAGTATACCATTGCGTATCCGAAGCCCTGTTTTCATTCCCTTCCTCACTGTCCACACAATATAATTGTATCATCTGCGTACATTAGAACAAAAAGTTTTCAATTAGGAAGTTTATCAATCAATACCAAAACTCTAGAAAAATTGCAGTTACATTCAAGTAATTTACTTTCAAAATATCAATTCATGTAAAAAGCGAAAAGCAGGGGCGACAAATTTTCCCCTTTGGCCCCTGCCTTGTTACTCCCCATGTTTTGCATACAAATGTATCAGCCATCTCTTGGTTTAAAGCATTAATAAACCAAAGACCTTAATGTTCATACATATTTGCTGATTTTACATTAAGTATTTTTCCCATTCACTTTTCACTTCCCTCCCTTAGCCTTGTACCACAAAACCCTCCACGCGCCACACCATATCAAAGGCTTTCTTGTAAGTCTTACGAATAAACAAAACGCTATCTTTTTTTTCTAAAAATTCTCCAGTTTTTAACAAATCAATTACGCCAAATTTAGCAAACATCAATATAATGGGTCAGGTAGAGTAACTCCAATCCTAAAAACCCTAAAACCAGCTTGTGTTTCATTATATATTGCTAAGTAAATCGAATATTTAGTTAGTCTATCATTTGAGTAATAGAGGTGAACAGTTTACCCAGACAGATAAGGCAGGGTGAATACCCCCGGTAATAAATTGCGTCCTTGAATGTCCCCTCCTTTTTGTTTTCTTATAGAGTGGGGCACTATCATTACCAACCAAGCCCACCTCAGATGGCAGATACCACATCCAAGTATCTTTAATTTAATAAGTGTGTGTGTGTGTGGTTTTGTGGTGTGTGTGTGTGTGTGTGTTTTTGTTTGTTGGGTGTTGTGTGTATGTTGTTATGGTGTATGTGTATGTGTTTTGTGTGTGGTGTGTGTGGTATGTGTATGTGGTATGTTTGTATGTGTTGGTGGGTATGGTGTATGTGTAAATGTGTCCCCTGTTGTCGTTCCCTGTGGTCTGTGTGGTAGAGGAAGGTAAAGAAAAGATAGAGTGGAAGGATGGGGAAATGGCGAGGAGAAAGATGAGACTAAGAGGAATAGGAACGAAGGATAAGAAGGAAAATGAGTCACATTTACGGAGAAGAGAGTACGGAGAGATTAACGGGAACCGATAAAAATATAGGAAAATAATGTGAACAAGTGAGGTGATAACAGGTACGCAATAGGACAGAGAGGGAAGAGCAGAGAACGAAGGCGGAGGGAATACATAAGAATAACATAGAAAATAACAGACACCAGGAAGGACCTAGTTGTCCATAACCGAGGGTATCTGTTGAAACTACATACCTACTAAACTATCAACCTACATTAAGAAGAACAGTTTTGGTAAATTATACCAATGTCCCCAAAGAAAGGAACATGGAAAGTTTTTCGTAGTGAAGAATGATAGGATTATGAAATATACAAACTACGAACGTACCACCCAACACTAATAGATCCCGGGGGGGACTATAATAACTAATTTGCAAGGGCACTATCCATACCTTACTTTACCAGTGCGCCGGTCCCAAACCTGTTTTTTAAATGTAAGTTTACTGTGCTGGCTCCCGACAACCATTTGCCTGGTAAACTTGTTCCATCGATCAACAACTCTAAACATTGAAAATCCATTTTACGGAGATCTGTGATGGCAACGTGAACCCGGTTTTAAGATTTAAACATTTATGTTCTTCATGACACTTGAAGGAGTAAGCTCCGAATTAGGTTCTCTTGAATTAATGGACATCAAAATCCTTTTTAGAATCTTAAAGGTTTTTTTAATCAAGTCCCCCACGGAATTCTACGATCCCTTTTAATGAAACATATTAAGTTTCCGTATGCTCTTCAATAAAGATTAATTTTGCAGAGATGGAATTTGTTGGTTGCTCTTCTTTGGCAACCGATTCCACTTTGGCTTTGGATCCTTTTAAGAAACAAGGCGTGACAGAATTGAACGGGCATATTCTAAGTGCGCCTACCAAAGAAACGTGGTTTTAATCGTGTTCCATACTTACGGAGTTTTATGTTCAAATTTTTTATTTAATGAACCCAACTCCATATTTGCCCTTTTGACTGGCAGCTAAGGCAATGCGGAAATGGTTTTAAGATCCCATTCTGATGATGGACAACCTAAACATTTTTTTTCCTACTGTACCCCTTCAGTTTAAACGATTTTTATTTGCAATTTTAGAGTTTTATATTGAGGTTATCGTTTTGCCTTATATGCATTACTTTTACCATATATCAAAATTGAATTTTAATTAATAGCCATTTTAATCACTCCAATCGGATAGTTTTTGGGTCGAGATCCACGTTGTTATGAGTTTCGCAAGTTTTCCTTCTGTAATATGTTTTAACCGCCCTAATTTGGTGTCCCATCTGCAAATTTTCGAAAATTTTTTATACAAATCAGCCAGTCCAGAATCATTGATATATATCGAATAAAGAGTAAGGAACCCAAGACTGGCCCCTGAGGCCACCCCACTAGTAACAACCATCTACCAATTCAGATGCGTGCCTCGCTATTTAACTTACTACCCCGCTGTTTTTTACGATTTGAAAGCCAATCGCCAATCTATGAAAACCATAGCTGCCTCTCCTAAAGCCCGTGTCCCCTTAGCTTGGTCCCCCAAAAGTCCCGTTTATGGGGAACTATATCGAAAGGCCTTTTTTTTCTGAAAAATCCAAGGTATATTATATCCGAAGGAATTGAAATAACCTTTTTTCGGGATTGATTTTTGGATTCCCTTTGCAATTTTTTCTTCATACTTGCGCTTTTTTTTTTTAGAACTAAATTAAATTTATCTTTTGCAGCGACGCTTTACGTCAATTGTAATCGCTAGAATCGCAAGTCGATTTGATCGTTTGTAAACTTTATACGCTCGGCGCTGTTCTGCCGATGAATTTGTTGAATCTCATTGTTCTCAACAGGGTACTGTTTATGTTTTTCAAACGTTTTTCCTTAATATGGGAATACATATTTTTTCAACAACCCGATTGTAAGTTTTTATTTGTGGAATAGATTTTACATCATGTTTTCGGCGTTTTACCATTTAGTATTCATCCTAATCAACTTCGCTTAGTACCCTGCTGATCTTCGTAAAATCTGCCTTATTATAATTGGGAACTAATAACCGATTTTTCCCTGTGGATGTCTACGGTTGCAAATTTCTTGCCGAGACCCATCCTTGATTAAACCGGTGGAAATCACTGTTTGCCAAATGGTTTCCCCTATATTCGCCAGTAATCAATTCAATCAGATCAATGTCCGGGTAAGTGGAAAACTAAATCTAGAATACTGCTATCCCTTGTAGGCTCACGGAAAAACTAACCTGATTTAAAATATACTTTCCGTTTTACATATCAAGCCAATCGCATACCTTCTCTATCAGAAAAATTATCTTCCAACTGATACGAGGTAGGTTTAAAATCCTTTACATATATTACAACATCGTTATTATTGTTGACAACTGGACTTTTTATATCGTCATACAGGAGGCAAATCTAACTTCCGCCTTTGATTTTGGGGGGAGGACGATTATATGTGGTCCCAATAAGTTAGCAATTTACCTTTCAGCTTAACCTTTGCGTAACTGAGTCCCATAATGAATCCTTGATTTTTACGTAAATCGAATTTTCGATTGCCTGCGAATTTATCTATTTAACTAGCCGCAAAGCCGCCCCTCCGGGGCGACCTTTTTTGGCTTAGCTCCTTCGTAGGGCCTATTGGTGGGGCCCTTCGGCCCACCACCTTGTGGGTTTTGGTGGGCCCCTTCGGCCCACCAAACAGGGAAAACCCTCCCTCCAGATGCCCCTTTCTATCTAAACATAATCCTGAAAATCATGGATTTAGAAATGTATGTATTCCCCCCAAACCCTTTACCCAGCCACCCCCCCCGCCATTCACTCACCCCATTACCCATCACCCACCCCCCCCACCTCACTCCCCATTAACTCCATCACCACCCCCCCACCCATTTCACTCCACCATTTACCCATCACCACACACCCATCACTCACCCATTACCCATCACCCCCCACCTTATTCCCCTCCCCACCCATCACCCATCACCCCAACCCATCACCCCCCAACCCAATTCACATCCACCCATCCACACCCCACAACCCCATTTATTCCCATCACCCCACCCATTCCCCCGTCACCCTTACCCATCACCCTAACATTCAAGGCTTCCTCCAATTCCTCGCAACCCCACTTTTTTGTTTTTCACAATTCTCGCTAATCGGCTTGCCTAAAAAAAAAAAAAAAAAAAAAGTGATCGGTCATCTCAATAAGTTGGCTTCTGACCTTCCCCCCCTGGTTCAAACCCTGAAATTCCAAAATGGTGCCATATGCGGGTGTTTGCGGCCACGGGGGGGCGGAACTAATAACCCACAACCACACACACAGACAGACAACACTTTCGCTTATATTATTAGTGATTGTAAGAATGACACCTCCACTGCTTTAGCGTAACGACAATTTAGGAATGTCCTTATAGCCTGGAATGGTCCTATTTCAGATATAAAATGTTTTATCCTTTGGTGTTTGACCAACTCTCAGTTGAAATACTACCGATATCTGGCCTGTTTTTTCCGGTAACAACGTAAGCCAATAATTTTCATTACGCTTTTTAAAACATAATCTTCTGGCTTTTAAGTTTGCATAGTAATTTCCAGTTTCCCTTAATATTATTTTTTTTTTTTTTATGTAACCTTGCGTGAAGGGTTTTTACCGGCGGGTGGGTCTTAGGGGAGGAGGAAGAGAGGAGAAGGAATACATAGGACTCATAGGAGTAACAGACACCAGGAGAACCTCTTCGTCCCCATAACTAGGGTAATTTTGTTGAACTAACATTACCCTAACCCCAAACTATTACTAACATGGTTAAGAGAACAGTTTTTGGAAAATGATACCATGTCCCCTAAGAAGATTGAACCATGGAAGTTTTCGGTAGTGAAAAAAATATAAGTAATGAAATAT
This sequence comes from Chionoecetes opilio, assembly GCA_016584305.1. Taxonomy (NCBI): domain Eukaryota; kingdom Metazoa; phylum Arthropoda; class Malacostraca; order Decapoda; family Majidae; genus Chionoecetes; species Chionoecetes opilio. The sequence continues at coordinate 577,811 of JACEEZ010015694.1, forward strand.
GCTAATAACAACTACCACAACCTAATCGCCCGGGGGGACTAAATAATATGATTTCAACAAGGGCACCTATCAATACCCATTTTACTTTCATTTCGCGTCCAGGTCTGTTTTTTTTAAATGTAGTTTTATTGGGTGCTGGCTTCCCGGCAAACATTTGCTGTAACATTGTTCCATTTATCAACACTCTAACTTGAAAATACTTTTTTTTACGGATAATTCTGTGATGCAACGTGACCCGTTCAGTTTTAAACCGTTTGTTTTTAATTTTCTTGTTGTCCACATGAGGACGAAAGCTCTCATGATTAATGTACATAAAATCCCCCTTTTAGAATCTTAAAGGGTTTCTAATCAATCCCCACGGATTCTACGATCCTTTAAATTAAGAAAACATATTAAGTCTTCCGTAGTCCCCCCTCCTCCTTCATAAGATAATTTTGCAGAGATGAACTACTTTGGTGCTCTTCTTTTGCACTGATTCCAATTTTGGCCTTTGATCTTTTACGAAACAAGGCGACCAGATTGGAGGATGAGGATGATCGAAGGTCATTAATTGAACGAGAAAGAATGAAGTAGAAACGTAAAGAAGAGGAAAGATGACAAAAAGAAGAGGGAAGATGAAAAAGAAGAGGAAAGATGAGAACAGAAGAGGAATATAAAAAACGGAAGGAAGAAGAAGAAGAAGAAGTAGGACAAAAAATTAGATTACAAAGAATAGACAAATGGAAAAAGAGGAAAGAAGAGAAGCAATGGAATAGGAATAAAAATAAAGGGCATAAAGGAAAGAAATTTTAAGCGAATGTTTTTTTTCTGACTGGCAAAAAAACTATTATAATGGGCGATTTTTGTTAAATGGTTTAAGAAAAATGACATGAAATTAATTAATATAACGCTGAAGGGAAAAGGAAATTCGGGTGAATGGAAGAGTGAAGAAGGGGAAAAAAAGGAAGGAAACGAAGGAAGAAGGGAAGAAGAGATTGATACAGATCATTGGTGGAGAAGGGGGTAGAAAAGGAGAAACAAAATAGGTAGATAAAAAATAATAAGTGCTGAATAATATAATTGCGAAGAGAGAAGAGAGAGAAGAGAGATAGAGAGAGAAGAGAGAGAGAGAGAGAGCGAGGAGAGAAGGAGGAGAGAGAGAAGAGAGAGAAGAGAGAGAGAGAGGTTAGCCTCGTTTCTCACGGGCAAGGTCCCCAGCTGCTGGATGAATCCTCATCAGCAGCACGCTTACTGTCCCCTATCCCGCGCATGACAAGTGGGCGTGCGCTGCTGATGAGATCCTTCCCGCAGCTGAGTGTTATTAAACGAAGTGGGTACAACGTTGGCAGGTGACCTTTGCTCCGGAGAAGGCCACAGGCAATGGGGTTGGTCACTCTCGGTCCCCCCTGCTGCCGGGCCCAGCAACTAAGAAGGGAGAACTGGTGGTTTGGTTGGCAGTCCTCTCCCAACTTCCCAGGAAGCCCGGTCAATGTTCTAAGGAGTAGAGGTGGGGACCGAGAGCTAAGGGTTTTGACGGCCACATCAAACACATTGCAAAAAAAATCCTCTCACATGTCCCTGATGCCCTGCGAAGGGTAAGCCCAGCCTCCTCACCAATGGAGGGAAGCTCTTGCTTCTAACTAAGCTTCTACTACTACTTTTTCTACTACTGGGGGCTACTACTAACTACTATACTATTCCTGTACTTTCACTCACTACTACTACTACTACTACTACTAACTACTACTTACTAACTACTACTACTACTACTACTACTGACTACTTACTACTACTACTACTACTACTACTATTTACTACTACTACTACTAATTGCTGAACTATCCTACTAACCTACCTACTGACTTTAATAAATATTACTAATTATAACTACACTATTCCTAATACTACTAATACTGCATCTTCCTACGTAACCACTTACTATACTACTAACTACTAACTACTACTACTACTGCTTATTAACTACTACTACTACTACTATTACTACTAACTATAAACTACTACTACTACTACTACTACTAAATACTACTATTACACTACCTAACTACTATTACTATTACTACTATTACCTATTACTACCTACTACTATTAAACGTATGACTAAAATACTACTACTTACTACTACTAACTACTACTGCTACTTATATTACAACTCTGACTACGTCCACCACCACCACTACTATACTTACTTCTAACTCTTACTACTACCTAAACAAACTACTAACTACTACTATAACTCACTACTCACTACTAAACTACTACTAATAATAATATAAATATAATAATAATAATAACCACTACTAACTGGCTACTACTACTACTTCTTCCTACCACTACTACTGTTACTACTTACTACTTCTACTACTAACTACTACTACTACTACTACTACTACTACTACTACTACTACTACTACTACTACTACTACTACTACTACCACTACTACTGCTACTACTACTACTACTACTACCACTACTACTACTACTACTACTACTACTACTACTCTACTACTACTACTACTACTAAGATAAATATGTTCTATGCTATTCTGTGCAATTTTTTCATAGCACAAAAACAATGAAGTGTTTGAATATTAAAATGAAATATATTTTTGCCGTATATAAAACAGACGTTGTGGAAGAAATATATAAAAAAATACACATTAAAACAGACACCAAAAAAAAAAGCACATAAATATAACTGATGATACAATACTTCCATTTTTTTTTTATTTATCATCGCATAAAACAAATCCCTTCCAAAAAAGTGCCCAAAAATGAATAGATGAAACACACAACGAGCTGTACACCAGCGTAACGAAAAAACAAATAGTTTTCTGGACAATTTATATTTCACAATATTTAACTATTATGTTTTTTCTTTTATCATCCAGAACCATATGAATATTTTGTTTACATCTCAAAGGACAGAGTCTGCAATTTGAAGATAAATAAATAATAAATGATAAATGAGGAATAACATAAAAATAAATGAGAGGAATAAATAATTGCAATTATATTATTTATAAATGAGATGAATATTATGATAAATCAGAGATAAACTAATGGCTAAATATAAGATAGGAAAAATAAATAAAAAATTTTTATTTGTGTGTATTTTTCCTTTTTTTTTTTTTTTCTGTTCAGATTTGTAACTAATTCTAGATGCCTAGAATTTGTTTTTCCTATTTTGTTACTGGCCTATTTCCCCACGTAATAATTTTTGATTTCACCAGATTTGCCCTATGCATACAGTGATATAATAATTTTATGGATATGTATTATATTGAGTATATATATATATGAAAAATATAGTTTTATATAATATATATATAGAATGGTAAAATATATATATATATATATTATATATATATATATATATTATATTAGTATATATATAAATTATATTACATTTATATATAATAAATTTTACATTGAAAACTCCAAAACATCTTTATGGGAAACCACCTACCTGTAGCTGATACTTTAATGCCCGTAGCCAAGTTGCCCGGAGGGGCTTGGCTGTGGTTGGGGTATATGCATTTTAGGGGAAAAGAGAAAAAAAAGGGAAA
>JACEEZ010015696.1:0-10000 GCA_016584305.1 Chionoecetes opilio
TATTTCTTCTTTCCTTATTTTCTCCTCTCCTCTGTAGAAAGTCATGGGACAAATCAATCTACATTATTTCCCTATTAATGTTTCTTTTAGGAGTAATAGTTTCGCGTTAAAATGGCAAAAACATAAATATTAGATTCCACGATTGTACTATAACTACTATGCTACTACTACTATGCTACTACTACTATGCTACTACTACTATGTTACTACTACTATGCTACTACTACTATGCTACTACTACTATGCTACTACTACTATGCTACTACTACTATGCTACTACTACTATGCTACTTATATAAGGCATGGCATTCAAAGGTCTCACCGGTGGTTACCTGCGCCACGCTCTGGGCGACTGCAACGGGTCCTGCTGTGAATATTTTTTTAACCCCTTGAGACCCATAACGTAATTTCCATTGTAATTTGGGTACCATTATACGATTTTTAGTGAATACAAGCAATATTTTATAGATATGACCTGTTTAGTATCCTTGTCCACTAACTAATTTGGTATATTCAGCTACCTTTTGTAATTTTATGGCTGACAACAGACAATTATTTTTATAGCCAAGGAAATATCTGGGCGTGAAGGGGTTACTAGAACATGAGTTGCAGGTATTGTCACGAAATTCGGTTGGGTATCACCTACCGTAGACAACAGTAAAGTCGCCAGGACAACTTTTTTTTCTGTTTACAGCCGTGTGGTGGCGTTAATACTTACATTTCTACATCCATGATTTCAGGAAAGTTAGAAGGGGCTATCTGGAGAGTCTGTGTCATTTTGTGTCTTCATCTGTGTCATAGTATGGCTGTAAATGAACAACTTACAAAAATTTCAACAGAGTGGCCACCAACAATAAAGTCGCCATCTAGTGTTTATCTACTGAGTGTCCTCCCTACGTCTTAGTCGCCCGAAAAAAAACCGCGTAGTGAAATTTGAAACCGTATATACTTGCAGCTACAAAGCATAAAACAACGCTGAAACAGGGTAGATTATACAGTCATGATATAAACTACTGTGTATCATCTTCAGTGGCACATACAAATCAGTAGTGATGCTGTAATTCGTAATATATGGCGCCTGGCGACATGACTGCAGGTGGCGACTATACTGTTATCTACGGTAAAAGTATTTATAAATGGTAGTTATAGTACAATTTGCTTCGTATGATAGTGTTGTGGGAAGAACCAAAATAGAAATGTGCTTGGAAATGTAAAAAAAATGATTGATATGGTGATGGTTTTGTGTGTTGTCAATTAACGAAAGGAAATATGGTAAGGTCAGATTACGGGAGATTAGAGAAAGAAGAGAGAATACAGGAAGAATGTAGTAAAAATAAAGGAAGAAAGAAAAAAAAATCTGGTCTAAAAAGAAAAATAGGTTTATAAGAAAAAGAGATCATAGAAAATGAGAAGAGGAAAGAGGGCTGATTTTTTTTTTTTTTTTTTTTTTTTTTTTTTTTTTAACGTTGAAGCCTATGACGCCAGTAGGCTCTTTATTATTAGGTTAGGTTAGTTTAGGTTAGGTTAGGTTAGGTTAGGTTAGGTTAGGTTAAGTTAGGTTAGGTTAGGTTAGTTTAGGTTACGTTAGGTTAGGTTAGGTTAGTTTAGGTTAGGTTAGGTTAGGTTAGGTTAGGTTAGGTTAGGTTAGGTTAGGTTAGGTTAGTTAGGTTAGGTTAGGTTAGTTTAGTTTAGTTTAGTTTAGTTTAGTTTAGTTTAGTTTAGTTTAGTTTAGTTTAGTTTAGTTTAGTTTAGTTTAGTTTAATTTAGGTTAGGTTAGGTTAGGTATAGGTAAAGGTTAGGTTAGGTTAGGTTAGGTTAGGTTAGTTTAGGTTAGTTTAGGTTAGTTTAGGTTAGGTTAGTTTAGGTTAGGTTAGGTTAGGTTAGGTTAAGTTTATTACATCAGTCTGGAGGGACGTTCAGTTCAGTTCAGTTCAGTTCAGTTGTGGGTCGGGAGTCAGGCCTTTTTCAACGGCACTCCCTGACGTGTTTCTTCTTGCTGTCTGGGTCTTTAATTAGTTGTCTTCTCTTATTCTATCTTATTAGTTTCTTTCTTTTTCTTTCTTCTTATTTTCTCTGGTCATCCAAAAACTGTTGAGTGTTCTTTTTGCTTCTTCCACATTCCCTTCTCCAAACAAATACTCCCCCACTATAGCCTCTTCCTCCTCTAGGTAATCGGTCAGCGGTTCGAGTCCGCCTAGTTCGTGCTGACGTGGCGGCGCTTTGTATAGTCAATAACCTTGTAGTTGGTACTTGCAAAGTGTCTAGATAGGATGAAAATCTCTTCCTCCTCTAGGTAAGGTTGTTGTAGCCTCACACTTTTCTTTCTTTCATTACTGTAGGCTGATGGTTGGCCCTCCGCCCGTTGGTTGGCGCAGGCTGGCTTCTTATAGTGACACCTGTGATGCTATAGGTGAAGGTCCGATGTAGAACAAAGAAATAAAGAAACAAAGAATAAACAGGTATGAAAACTAGGACTGAGAACTAGAAGGGCCAATGTCAAAAAATGGCTAATTTTAGATAAGTCCACCACCGAACTGGAGATGTATGTATCTATCATGGCAAGAAATGATAGGTTATAATCTAAGTCATTACTGAAAAAAAAATCTGTCATCTGCTGTTATTACCTGATGCCATGATGAAGGATGCAATATTTCAAACGCATTTTTCTCAAAACATAGATTTGTGACATTGGCCCTTCTAGTTCTCAGCCCTAGAAAAGAAATATAGGAATTGATAAGAAAGAATAATAGTAAATGAGAAGAGTAAAGAATGACAAGTTAGAAAGGAGAGTTAGAAGATAGTTAGTAATTAGAGTCAGAGGTATAATGCGACGTATATAGCTGAGCAGGACGTGTTCAGAGGTCAAGGCTATCTCACACACCACACACACACACACACACACACACACACACACACACACACACAACACACACAAAACACACACACACACACACACACACACACACACACACACACACACACACCCCACACACACACACACGCCTACACACACACACACACACACACACACACACACACAACACACACACACACACACACACACACACACACACCCCACACACACACACCACACACACACACACACACACACACACACACACACCACACACACACACACACACACATACACACACACACAGATAGGTATATAGATAGATAGATAGATGCTTTATTGACCACAGTATTCACAAGGGAACTCAATAAAATACCTACGAACTCAAACTTACACACACACACACACACACACACACACACACACACACACACACACACACACACACACGTTGATGGGTCTGGTACAACTGGACAGGATACCATTAACAACATTACTACAGAAAAACTTTGAACGACGGTGATCGACGTTTCAGTGACAACTTGCTATCATTAGGGGACCTGAGGATATGGTTGACACACAGACAGACAGACACGCGCAGAGAGAGAGAGAGTTTAAGCATACGAGAGTGCAATGCGAAGAGTAAAATCAGTACGAATCTTTTTCCTTGCTAAAACATCGATGCATAATACTTAAACTCCAACGTAAAAAAAAAAGAAAAAAAAAAGTTTGATTTTGTTTGATTAAGCTAGAGTTTTATCGCCCCTGATCTGGTTCTCTTATTGTGTGGATTTGCTAATGGGTTGTATCATCACTTTATATCACGTTATAAGGTTAAGTTAGATGCTGGTAGAAGGTTAGAGTTAGTTAGTGGGTCCTGTTGGAGTCTATAACTTTTTTTTTTTTTTTTTTTTTTTTTTTTTTTTTTTTTTGTTTGAGAGAGAAGAGAGAGAGAGAAAGAGAGAGAGAGAGAGAGAGAGAGAGAGAGAGAGAGAGGAGAGAGAGACGAGAGAGAGAGAGAGAGAAGAGAGAGAGAGAGAGATGGAGAGAGACGAGAGAGAGAGGAGAGAGATTTGTATTTTTTTTTTTTTTTACATCACAAAAGGCCAAAAAAAAAAAGTAGGTCCATAAAATCAGTACGAACCTTTTCTTAATCCTCTTTTTTACAACATCGATGCCTACATAATACTGAGTTTGATTTCGTGTGATTTCAGTTAGAAATTGACCGCCCTTTTTTTTTTTTTTTTTTTTTTTTTTACATCACAAAAGGCACAAAAAAAAAGTAGGTCTATAAAATCAGTACGAACCTTTTCTTCATCATCTTTTTTAAAACATCGATGCATACATAATACTTAAGTTTGATTTCATGTGATTTAAGTTAGAAATTTACCCGCCTTTTTTTTTTTTTTTTTTTTTTTTTTTTGACACACCTGCTCTGGTTCTTGTACTTTGTGGATTCGCTAATGGGTTGTAGCACCACTTTATATCACGTTATAAGGTTATGTTGGATGCTGGTAGAAGGTCAGAGATTAGGTTAGTGGGTCATGTTTCAGGCTATAAGACGGTTTTATTATTAGTTTTATTTTTTGCCAATGATCTGATTAGTGAATTTTAATGGATTTGCTAATGGATTGTATCACGTTATAAGGTTAGATTAGTAAAGTTAGATGTTTGTAGAAGGTTAGATTAGGTTAGTGGGTCATGTTTCAGACTATAAGACGGTTTTTTATTAGTTTTATTTTTTGCCAATGACCTGATTAGTGAATTTTAATGGATTTGCTAATGGATTGTATCACGTTATAAGGTTAAATTAGTAAAGTTAGATGTTTGTAGAAGGTTAGAGTAGGTTTTGTAGAGAAGGTTAGAGTATGTTTCAGATTATAAGACGGTTTTTTATTTTTTTTATTTTTTTACAAATGATCTGATTAGTGAATTTTGTGGATTTGCTAATGGATTGTATCACGTTATAAGGTCAGATTAGTAAAGTTAGATGCTGGTAGAAGGTTAGATTAGGTTAGTGGGTCATGTTTCAGACTATAAGACGGTTTTTTATCATTTTTATTTTTTTCCCAATGATCTGATTAGTGAATTTTAATGGATTTTCTAATGGATTGTATCACGTTATAAGGTCAAATTAGTAAAGTTAGATGTTTGTAGAAGGTTAGATAGAGTTGGTTACCGTAGATAACAGTGAAGTCGCCAGTTCTACGTTTCTTTGTTATTTACAGACGTGTGGTGGCGTTAATACTTACATTTGTACATCCATGATTTCAGGAAAGTTAGAAGGGTCTATCTGGAGAGTCTGTGTCATTTTGTGTCTTCATCTGTGTCACATTAGGGCTATAAATGAACAAATTACAAAAATAAAACCGAGTGGCGACCTCACTATACCTACTACAGTAAAGTCGCCAGCTAGTATTTTAACCCAACAGTTGAGTCGCCACTCTGGGGAATTCAGGGAAATTAGAGGTAAAGTAAAACAAGTCTCTATATATATTAGCTGCGGAAAATGCTTGGATATATAAAAATTCCTCTGCCAACGTGAAAATAAATTCTATTAAAGTTTGAAAGATCTAGCAAGTCTGCGTCCTGTCGCCCGAAAAGCTACTGTTTACTGTCTGTCGTCGCGAGAAGAAAAACGTGAGAAGCAAAATGCGCAACAGTTATATTTACAGATACAAAGCATAAAACAACGCTGAAACAGGGTAGATTATACAGCCATGATATAAACTACTGTGTAACATCTTCAGTGGCACATAAAAATCAGTAGTGATGCTATAATTCGTAATATTTGGCGCCTGGCGACTTCACTGCAGGTGGCGACTTCACTGTTATCTACGGTTGGTCATGTTTGGGTCGATAACATAATTTTTTTTTTTTTTACATCACAGAGGACTGGCCAAGGACAAAAACAAAAGTAGGTAACACAAAGCCCGCCTAGTTGTCACTACAAGACTAACAAGGGGAAGAAAAAACGACAAAAAAAGCAAAAGAAAAGAAATGAACACGATGCAAACCTGTATTTTTTGTTTGTTTTAGTGATGAAGCAAAACCGTAGTAAAACGCACACACACACACAACACAACACACACACCACACACACCCCCACCCACACACACACACACACACACACAACACACACACCCGCCACGCACGCACGCACGCACGCACGCACGCACCACGCACACGCACGCACGCACGCACGCACGCACGCACGCACGCACGCACGCACGCACGCCACGCACGCACGCACGCACGCACGCACGCACGCACGCACGCACGCACGCACGCACGCACGCACGCACGCACGCCCCACACACGCACCACCACACCACACACACACCCACACACACACACACACACACACACACACACACACACACACACACACAGATAGATAGATAATTTATTGACCACAGTGTACATAAATCTTAACATTAACACATAATCTTATAACAATACATACTGTTACTACTAATATAAACAACACAAAAATGCAATCTGCAGTCCACATAATTATATTTAAACAAAAACAACATCAATTGTCGGTGCATGAACAGAAGATACACACACACACACACACGCACACACACACACGCACACACACACACACACACACACACACGGGTTATTGAAGGAGAGAGTACTACACACCATGGGCTTGACTTAACAGTATGCAGTGCTGAGCTACGCATAAAGGCTCTGCGATGGTGTGCTGACTGCTGAGGTCACTGATTTGAGGCTGAGGTCAATGCCTGGAAATGTAAACAAAAAAATATTACTGCTGTGAATATTTTTTTTATTTCTTACATATTTTTTTTTCTCACATTATTTACCATTTTTTATTTTCTCCATTATATTTTTCACAGTTCCTATTATTAATTTTTTTCTTCCATTTTTCCCATTTTTTATTTTTTCCCATTATATTTTTCCCAGTTCCCATTATTATTTTTTTTCTTCCTATTATTTATCATTTTTTATTTTTTCCATTATAGTTTTCCTAGTTCCCATTATTTTTTTTTCTTCTCATTATTTACCATTTTTTATTTTTTTCCATTATATTTTTCCTAGTTCCCATTATTATTTTTTTTCTTCCCATTATTTATCATTTTTTATTTTTCCCATTTTATTTTTCAAAGCTCCCATTATTATTTTTTTTTTCCTATTTATAATTTTTAATTTTTTCCATTATATTTTTCCCAGTTCCCATTATTATTTTTTTTCTTCCCATTATTTATCATTTTTTTATTTTACCTATTTAATTTTTCCAAGCTCCCATTATTTAAATTTTTATTTTTTCCCATTATTAATTTTTTTCCCCATTTTGTAATTTTCCCAGTTCCCATTATTTAATTCTATTTTTCTATTATTTATCATTGTTTATTTTGTCCATTTTGTATTTTTCCAATTTCTCATTATCTTTTACATGAATATATTTTTTTCTAAACCCATAAAGACTGTGGAAAGTAATTATATTGTAAAAAGCGTTCTAGTGTTCAAAATATCCATTATGTCTTTGAGTATATTGTGAAAGTTGAGGAAAAATAGTTACATTCAATCCATTATTTTATTTTTCTATTACCTTCATACCCACAAAAATATCCACTGAGTTCTTTTTATGAAATACTAATACACAAAATAAAATAAAAACTTAAACTAATATACACAATAAAAAAAAAACATAAAATAATACACAAATTAAAATAAAAACGTAAACTAATACACAAAATAAAATAAGAACGTAAACTAATACACAAATTAAAATAAAAACGTAAACTAATACACAAATTAAAATAAAAACTTAAACTAATACACAAAATAAAATAAAAACGTAAACTAATACACAAAATAAAATAAAAACGTAAACTAATACACAAATTAAAATAAAAACTTAAACTAATACACAAAATAAAATAAAAACGTAAACTAATACACAAAATAAAATAAAAACGTAAACTAATACACAAATTAAAATAAAAACGTAAACTAATACACACAATAAAATAAAAACGTAAACTAATACACAAAATAAAATAAAAACGTAAACTAATACACAAATTAAAATAAAAACGTAAACTAATACACAAATAAAAATAAAAACGTAAACTAATACACAGAATAAAATAAAAACGTAAACTAATACACAAATTAAAATAAAAACGTAAACTAATACACAAATTAAAATAAAAACGTAAACTAATACACAAAATAAAATAAAAACGTAAACTAATACACAAAATAAAATAAAAACGTAAACTAATACACAAAATAAAATAAAAACGTAAACTAATACACAAATTAAAATAAAAACGTAAACTAATACACACAATAAAATAAAAAATTAAACTAATACACAAATTAAAATAAAAACCCTAAACTTTAAAAACAAAATAAAATAAAAACGTAAACTAATACACAAATTAAAATAAAAACGTAAACTAATACACAAATTAAAATAAAAACGTAAACTAATACACAAAATAAAATAAAAACGTAAACTAACACACAAAATAAAATAAAAACGTAAACTAACACACAAAATAAAATAAAAACGTAAACTAATACACAAATTAAAATAAAAACTTAAAATAACACAAATAAAAATAAAAACGTAAAATAACACACAAAATAAAATAAAAACGTAAACTAATACACAGCATAAAACATAAACAAAAAAAGAACTTAAGCATCCCAGCAATAATACATCAGATAATTTACTTCAGACTATCTTTCTTTAAACCGAGAAATGAAAGACGACGACGACGAAAAAAAAAAAAAAATTGGCCAGAGATCGGTGTGAGAAGTTTGAAGTTATATTGCCGAGGCCAGTCCCGGCGGCTTCCTTCTTTACTAATGCACAAGCTGCACTAAAAGATACATCACTCCCTTCCACCTTGTTTCTTTTCTTCACGTCTTCTGTAAAAGCTGAAAAAAAGGGGTTTATAGTCTATTTCTTTAACGAGGCCAAAATCCTGACCCCTTGCTGCTGTTTACTGACTGATATTTGATGTCAGGAGAAGGGAATACTACAGTTCTTCTTAATTACCGTTGTATTCTATCATAGTTAACCCTATTATCAGGTAAACATAGGCATCATTTAAGCATGAGACCTTAAGATAGAACGGAATTATCACCTTGTTAAAAAAAATTTGACTATAGGAGGTATAGGAGGAGAGAGGAGGTAGGATAGATAAGGTCTCTCTCTCTCTCTCTCTCCTCTCCTCCCCCAACTCTCTCTTCTCCTTCTCCTCTCTTCGTCCTCTCCCCCTCTCTCCTCCTCTCTCTTCTCTCCTCTCTGTCTATCTTCGTTCTTTCTTCTACTTCATCTTCTGTCCTGTCCTCTCTCTCCCTCTCCTCTCTCTCTCTCTTCTCTCTTCTTTACTCTTTTCTCTCCTCCTCCACTCTCTCTTCTTCTCTCTCCTCTCTTCTACTCTCTCTCAGTCGCTCTCTCCTCTTCTATCTTCTCTTTTTTCTTCTTCTTTTGTTGTCCTCCCCCCTCTTCTTTCCTCTTCTCTCTCTTTTCTCTCTCTTCTCCTCTCTCTCTATCTCTCTTCCTCCTCTCTCCTCTTCCTCCCTCTCTCTCTCTCTCCCTTTTTCTCCTCTCTCTCTCTCTCTAATATAACTCATACTTTTTTACTTTCTTCACGTCTTCTGTAAAGGCTGAAAAAAAGGGCAAAAAAACTAAACTGGAGACAGCGCCAAAAAATTCCTGCGGGTAAAAGTATAACTATCTTGTGACTTCTTATAACATACTCGACCGATGAGTTTGGGAAGTGGGAGAAAAAATAGTATTGAAACTTTTATAGACTCTGTTACATTTTTTATCGGCTTCTACATCAACACTTTTGGGTCTTTAAATATATAGCGAGTAGGAGAGTGAGTGAGTGAGTGAGTAGGAGAAAGAGAGCGATTAAGAAATGAGTGGAGGAGTGGGATAGGGGTAAGAGAGGAGTGAGTGAGAGGGGAAGAGACGATTAAGGAGTGAGGGGTGAAGAGAGGGGAAGCGATTGAGAGTGAGGGGGAAGGTGAAGGAAAAGGAAGAAGCATAAAGAAGTGAGAGGAAGAGACGAGAGATAGTGAGTGAGTGAGTGAGAGGAAGATAGCGAGTAAAAAGTGAGTAGTAGGAAGGAAGAAGTGAGAAGAGGG
>JACEEZ010015697.1:0-18226 GCA_016584305.1 Chionoecetes opilio
GGGAAAAAGTTTTTTTTTGCGCTTAGCATGCTAATAGTGCGGTAGGGGGGGGCGTGAGCCTTGGGGATGCTCCCGGGGGGGGAGGAAAACCTATGCAGCACGGGCAGGCCGTGTTGGTGCTGGTGGTGAGGGTAATGGGCCCCTCTCAGGGGGCATCTCTGGCCTGGCCCCTGAGACTCCATACTGAAAAAGATTTGTTTTAATTTATGTACTAATTCATATAGAGATCTTATAAACGGTCAACTTAAGATAAACTTAGGTTTTGTAATATAGCCCCAAGGGGATATTATAATATTATTAATAAGATAATAGTTTATTATCCTTGCAAATATAATATCATATACTATAATAGTTATATAATGTTACTAATTAGGCATCTATATATGGGTAGTGTAGCGTGAATACTTGGATGCGACTGATAGAAAAGTACTGAGCACGGGCTGACCGTGTATGGTACTGCGTGTGAGGTAATGTCACCTCATCATGGCTCTCGCCTTCCCTGAAGACCTACTAATACTGAAAAAAAGATTATGTTTATTTTTAAATTTTATGTTCTATAATTATCAGGTAACTTAAGAAAACTTGGGTTTAAAACACCCAAAAGCATGCATATGGGATTTCAAAATATCTTTTAACTTAAATCTTGCATTATATATATTAAAAATTTTACATGAGAATATCATAGAAGCGGAATTTATTAGCTTATTGAATATTACAGTTATGATAAATGATTACAGCATGCATAAAATAAGTCGTTACGTAAATTTTAAAAACCCCATGAATTCGCCGTAAAATTTCCCTACCTACATAATGTTTATCAGTATAAAATATATCCCTGTTATCTTGGAAATTTTTTCTAAAATTTTATCATAAAAAAAAATCGTAAAACACACTAAAAAAATGCCATTATGAGACTTTCAAGAAATATGCATTAACTTAAACTTTCGCCATTTAATATTTTGCGAAAAACTTTTACATGGAGAATATCAATACAAGCGGAATTTAATTAGCTTTCAATTGATATATTTCCTTTTCTGATAAATGAATTAGCAGCATGCATAAATTAGCGTTAACTAAAAAAATAACATCATGAAATTGGGTAATTTTTCCCGATTGATGAGGTTATTTATTTAGTTAACGCTAATTTATGTATTAACATTTATGTAATAACATATAAGGCCAACCACCTGAGGCCTCAAGGAAGATAAAGCCTAAAGGCGCACAGGTGTGATATATTAATAAAATAATACTAATAAAATAATTATAAGGTGAAGTCAAAAGCTTTTTCGTCTCATCAAGTCCCCTCTAACTGACTTTAAAGAGAGCTTGCACTGCGTACATCTCATCTCCGAGACGAAAACTGAGACTGAAGCGCAATTGTTCGGAAGAAAAAAAAGTTAGCCTTGGAATGTAGTACGAGGCTGGGGAAAAATGGGGGGAACAATGTTTCCATAATATCTCAAGAACCGTATTAGCTACGAGAAAACGTTATGGAGTGCAAAAAAAACCCAAAATTCCAACAGGCTGCCCTGTGGTATAAGCAGATTTAAATTCCATTGATAATGACCAAATTAAGTTTGTTTTTAGGTCATATTACCCGAAAAAAAATATTCCAGAAATCAAGGGAAAATTGCATACATGCGTAAAACTCTTGCGAATAAGAAATGAACATTTCTCAAAGTGGAATACGATTCCTGCAGAAAACGCTCTCCATCAAGACGTAAACAATATGTTAGACGGATAAAAGATAGATGTATGGTGCATCAATAAGCTGCTGGTCCATTGAACGACACAAGGAGGCGCTAAATATAAAACTATTATATCTAAAAATCTGTATAAGCAAAAAAGAAACGGATAGATGCTTAGGGTAGATCTCGTTGAGCTTAAAAAAAAAGTATTCATGCCATTTTTGGTCTAGGGTCAATAGTTTTCATAGTAAAAAAATTGGGTAACGCAATAAAGTTAGGTAAATAAAGGTATTGCATTGACGAAAGCGCACCCTCTCTTGACGAAGTCAGAGAGGCTGTAGCAAAGTTGAGGGGTGGAAAGGCAGCTGGTGTTTGTAATATCAGTGCGGAGCTCCTCAAGCTGGGGGTGAGGCCGTGATCCACGGGTTGCATGCTGTCCTGACTGCCGTGTGGCAATCAGGTACCATTCCTCCTGACGGGAAAAAGGGGAATGGTCGTCCTATCTGGAAAGGGAAAGGGGACCGTCAGGACTGCAACAATTACCGTGGTATTACACTGCTCAGCGTACCAGGCAAGGTGCTTGCCCATCTATTGCTGACACGGATTCGCAGCCATCTGGTGAAGCATCAGAGACCTCAGCAGTCTGGGTTCACGCCTGGTAAGTCAACACGGACCGTATCCTAGCGCTTCGTATCCTGGTGGAACGCCGACGTGAGTTTCGACAGGGGATGCTTGCAGCCTATGTTGATCTCAAGAAGGCGTTTGACTCAGTGCATCGTGAGTCACTCTGGGATCTTCTGCGACTTCGAGGGATTCCTGCAAGGACTATTGGTTTGATAACTGGTCTGTATTCTGGACTGAGAGTGCTGTGAAGTGTGGGGCAGGTGTATCCGGCTTCTTTCCTGTGAATACAGGAGTGAGGCAAGGGTGCGTCCTTGCCCCATCACTTTTCAACGCTTGTATGGACTGGGTATTGGACAAGGTTGTAGATCAAAGTGATTGTGGAGCATCCGTTGGCAACACCAAGATCACTGATCTTGTTTTTGCCGATGATGCAGTAATCTTTGCTGAGTCGCTGGAGGTCCTGGTGATGGCTCTCGAGGCGCTGCACGAGGGAAACAAAGCCTTTGGGACTTGAGGTCTCCTGGCTCAAGATCAAGGTCCAGGTGTTTGGAGACTTACTAAGATGAAGCAGTACAGTCTGTTCATGCGTGTGGCGAGGACATTGAGATCTTGGAAAGTTTTACATACCTTGGGAACGCAGTCCATAATGACGGCGGGTCACGTCAAGAAGTCTTACGGCGGATTGGCATAGCCCACGGTGTTATGGACTCGCTCAGCGGGAGTATTTGGCGTTGTCGTACCTGTGCAGGAGGACAAAGATCCGGATCTTTAAAACGCTTGTGATCCCTGTCTGTGATATGGTTGTGAGACATGGACACTAAATAGTGACTTGAAGAGACGAATCAATGCCTTTGGTAATAAGTGTCTTCGCAGAATCATGGGGTATCGCTGGGATGATTACGTGTCAAATCAGCGATTGCACCGTGAGACTGAATCGAGGCCTATTACCTGCATAGTCCGTCAGCGCCAACTTCGGCTATATGGGCATGTGGCACGCTACCCTGAAAACCCATCCTTTCCCCTCGGGTTGTATCTGTAAGAGACAATCCGGCGTGGAGGAGGCCAAGGGGGCGCCCACAAGTCTCGTGGCTGGGGCAGTTGATGTTTCTTGTTTCTTGTTAAATTAATTTCGCGATAAACATTGATGCACCGCATCTGAATACCAAAAAAATTAGTTCTTCTGTTGTTCTATTAATTATATGGATGACATGCATTACGATGGAACGTTCTATAATAGCAATTTAATGCAAATTACTCGCCTCGAGTAGCAAGCTTAATATATTTTTTACATATATATTGTGGCATGTAAATTTGGGCGATGTTCACACTGTTTTCTAAGACAGTACTGCTGCGTCTGGCAAACGCTTGTCAAAATACAATAAGCAATGCCTTGGAAAAACGAAGAATAAAGAATGCCGAAATCGGCTTGTTGCTGCGACAATGTAGGTTATAATTGTGGAGGCGACATGCCGCGGCGGGGAGTGGTGGGCGGGGAGATTGTGGCGGGGAGATTGAATCAAAACATTACGACTTCACGTGTCGACTCATTGCACTTCCAGGCTTTCTATCTGATTGACACACAATAATAAAAGGAAAATATTGACTGCCTAGGTATAGATAACTTCTAAACATACGTTATTGACTATGTAATATCATAGAGTAACATTTACCTCGCCTCCTCAACTATAACCTACTTGGTTATTTGGTTAAATACATGTTTTACAGAATCAGGCTTCTATACAATATACATATAGAAGAAAATCGTTCTTAAAATTATACTTTTGTGTTTTAAGTGCAGTGGAATAAGCCCATATTTTGTTTTCCAGTAGACCAACTTATTATCAAAAAAGTGAGTTAAAACTGCCAGCGACCCCTCGCATTTCGAGTTCCAGTTCTCTCGAATTCTCGCAACCCACTATTTTTTCACAATTCTCGCTAATAGGCTGCTAAAAAAAAAGAAAAAAAAAGTGATCGGATCATCTCATAAATGTGCTTAAAACGTTCCCCTGCTCGAGCCGGTTCCAAAACAGTGCCATATGACGGGATTCCGCCACAGGGGGCGGCACCTGGAGCGGACACACACACACACACACACACACACAGACACACACACTTTCGCTTATATTATTATAGATATTTTGTCTTATTTTACTTTATATATAATTTGTTTATATAGATTTTTTATTTATATATTTTAGATTTTATATATTTCATTTTTTTTTTTTTTTTTTTCATTTTTTTTTTCTTCATATTTTTTAATTAAGATTTTTTTATTTTGATTATTTTATTATATTATATATATATATATATATTATATATATATATATATATATATATATATATATATATATATATATATATATATATATAATATATATATATATATTATATTGCCCCCCCCCTTTTCAATTTTCTGGGTACGCCACTGACCACAATACAAAGACCATATAATAGACCACAATACAAAGAATGTTGGTGCAAATCATAATGGATGAAAAGATGTCTAAACTATTTTATGAATACTTAAACTAGTTGCATTGTACAAATCCTGTGAAGTTGAGAGATAAATGTTATTTAGTAATCCTTATAGTATCCTAAACTTTGGTCATTTACGACATTTATTATTTTTTTCCTACACCTATACACCTATTTCTGCACTTTCGGGGTGTCGCATAAACTAAAATTTACACTCGACCAAATCCATACGCAATGCATCTTTACCTAAAATTGAGATCAGGCACAGAGTGTGTTAAAATAATACCCACTAACCTAACCAGGACATTGGTTGCGTAGCCTAACCTGAAGCAAGAGTAATGGGGAGATAACTGCAAAATGAGGCATTTCCGATTTTTATAAAAAGACCATCATTCTTAACACACCAGAATACATAGGAATAGAACAATTTCAACCACATACTCAATTAATGGTTGAAAGTACCAAAATATCTTAGAAATACTGCTAATGGTCAGATTTACAAGTTGAAGATGGTTATAACTACGTGCCTTGTAATGTATCAAACTGCAGTAGAACCGAGGCAGGTGTTGCTTCTTTAGATGAAGATGACAGTTACAAGTAGTGACAACATTTCTAAAAATACACTTTTTTAGACGTTTTGATGAAAAAAACACTCGCCATTTGTAAAAATATCAAATAATAACCTAATGAAACCATTAAACTAACTTAATCTAACCCTCAAACTAACCTAACTTAGCCTTGCTCTTAAACTAACCTAACTTAGCCTTGCTCTTAAACTAACCTAACTTAGCCTTGCCCTTAAACTAACCTAGCCTAAGAAACATTTTATGTTTGCAAAAACATTTCATTGCTACTTTCACACTCGTTCTCATCACTTTAACACTTTAACACTTTATTATGTTTGCCGTTTTGAAATATTTTATGATGATTATAACAGGATATGGGGTTGCAAACAGCCCTTTACAAGCAAACGCTTTTTGGGCAAAGGTGTGGAGAGAAAGGGAAAACACACATCTATAGAAACAGTAGAAAGGTGAAAAAGACTTGAATCCAGACACAGTCATGTTCTAAATATTAGCCCAGTAGGGACAGTACTGCTGTACCAAAGGCTACATCAGACACCCATTCATCACAATCACCAGTAAAGCTGCAGTTTAGTACAATATCCTCTTTTGACCAAAATTCTCCTGACATTAACTGGGGGGCTGCGCCCATTCAGACCCCACCCACCCCCGCTAGTTAACTAACCTAGCCTAGGCATTGATTACTTATCCTATTATAAACCTCGCTGGGAAGGGGGGGAGGGATTTCGCCCCTCCAGACCCGCCATGTGTTATATCTCATTTCCGTCGGGTTATAGGGATTAGAAATGCTGCAAATTGTCAGTTCTATAACTTGAGGACGGTTATAACTCGTGCCTTGTAATGCTTTAAACGGCATTACAGTAGAACCCAATCACCAAGTAAACATCTTCTCCACAAGCCTTATTACTTAACTCCCTGAAGCGGTACAATTCTAGAGTCCTTTCCCGCCCTTATTAGCAGGGGATTTTCCTCCAGACCTTCACAGATCACTTGTGATACCTCTAACACGGAATTATAAAGTGGTGGAGAGCTGCCCCTTCACCCTCCTCCCCCTAAACGACCCCCTGAACCCCTCAAAAATATACTATGGTAAATATTAATATTCTACCCTCACTATAACCTAACCTAACCTCAATATAACCTAGCCTAACCTCACTATAACCAAGCCTAACCTTACTAATAACCTCCTAGAGAGACCCCAAAAAATGTATTACTAACCTTACCTCAATATAACCTAACCTAACCTGGTAAAATTCTAGTTCCCCGCAATTAAGTCTCGCTAGGAGGTTATTGGTAAGGTTTGGTAAGTTATAGTGAGGTTAGGTTAGTAAAATGATTTTGGGGATCCAGAGGATGGGGTCATTTAGGGGGGGCAGCGGAGTTGAAGGTGGCATCTTTCCCTACTTTATATTTACGTGTTAGAGGTATCTGAAATGATCTGTTAAGATCTGGAGGGAAAAAAAACACTAATAAGGGCGGGAAGTGACTCTAGAATGTATCTGAGGTAAAGGCAAAGTTCTGAGGCTTTTATAAGTCTTGTCTATATATTTGAGCATTTATCATTTCTAAGTTGTCACCACCCTTTCCTACGTACCTTTATAAGTCTTTGTGGTGTAGATGAAGTCGATCCTCAGCCTGAGAGGCCTGTAAGAGCAGTAAATGTAGCGCCGCTGGCGCCCGGCCACTCCCACTGGTAATATTTTGAATATTGACTTCGAGACAACGCCGCCACAACAGGCGCGAGTGGCCAACAGCTGGCTACGATTCAGCCACCTAATAATCAACAATTATCCTTAATCCGAGCTTTGAACCCTATTTAAGTCCTTCAGCCCGGCCATTCATGTCACATCCACTTAATATATTATCCTTGGGCCGAGTCAAGGAAGACTGTGATGGGCCTGTACGAATTTATCAATAATTGGCCCGATATACAGTTCCCGCTGCGGGGCCGACATCGGCTTCATCCGATTTGCCGAAACCAGTCGCCCTGCCACCGGTGCCGATACGTACCCGGCACAAGCCGACACAGGCCCGCATAGCCCATGTTTGCTGGGTAATAGTTACATTTCTACATCCATGATTTCAGGACAGTTAGAAGGGGCTATCTGGAGAGTCTGTGTCATTTTGTGTCTTTATCTGTGTCATATTAGGGCTATAAATGAACAAATGACAAAAATAAAACCGAGTGGCGACCTCACTATACCTACTACAGTAAAGTCGCCAGCTAGTATTTTAACCCAACAGTTGAGTCGCCACTCTGAGGAATTCAGGGAAATTAGAGATAAAGTAAAACAAGTCTCTATATATATTAGCTGCGGAAGATACTTGGATATATAAAAATTCCTCTGCCAACGTGAAAACAAATTCTATTAAAGTTTGAAAGATCTGGCAAGTCTGCGTCCTGTCGCCCGAAAAGCTACTGTTTACTGTCTATCATCGCGCGAAGAAAAACGTGAGAAGCAAAATGCGCAAAAGTTATATTTGCAGATACAAAGCATAAAACAACGGTGACACAGGGTAGATTATACAGTCATGATATAAACTACTGTGTAACATCTTCAGTGGCACATTAAAATCAGTAGTAATGCTATAATTCGTAATATTTGGCGCCTGGCGACTTCACTGCAGGTGGCGACTTCACTGTTATCTACGGTAACTCTTACCATAGATAACACTTAGTTGCCACCTGCACTAATGTCGCCAGCCGCCATATATTACCTATACCTAAATCTTACCATAGATAACACTTAGTTGCCACCTGCACTAATGTCGCCAGCCGCCATATATTACCAATACTTACTCTTACCGTAGATAACACTTAGTTGCCACCTGCACTAATGTCGCCAGCCGCCATATATTACCTATACTTACTCTTACCGTAGATAACACTTAGTTGCCACCTGCACTAATGTCGCCAGCAGCCATATGTTACCTATACTTACTCTTACCGTAGATAACACTTAGTTGCCACCTGCACTAATGTCGCCAGCCGCCATATGTTACCTATACTTACTCTTGATGTTGATGTTTGATGTTTGAAGAATTTCGTCAGTTATCGACGCAGCTGAGATGGATCTCAGCTGTAACCAGACAGCTAAAGAATCCTTACTGTGCTAGGACTGTATGGGAGTAATGAAGAGAGAAGGAAAATAGTAGAAATGACTAAGGTATTTTTAAAGCAGGCTTGGTAAAAAAGATTGCATGGGAATGTAGAAGACGTATAGGAGGGTAGTTGATAGGAGGGATTTATGTCTGTGTATATACTGCCCTGTTGTGCCCTTCTCTCCCAACAGGTGGCAGGAAAAGAAAGGGCTACAGAGGGGCAAAGAAGGAAGATATGTGTCAAGTTCGACCCCGAGCTTGACAGACGACCTACAAAGCGATAATAAGCAGAAAAGGCCACAAGAAGAAGAAGAAGAAGAGCTCTCTAACTAGAGCTGGGCAAGATTCGAAAATTTCAATACTCGCGAATCCGATTACTTAGTCTTGCGGATTCGTAGGATTCGAATCCGGACTCGATTACTCGTGTGTGTATATATATATATTATATTATATATATATATTATATATATATATATAGAATATATATAGTATATATATATAATATATATATATATATATGATATATATATAATATATAATATATATATATATATAATATATATATATATATATATTATATATTTTATATAGTATATATATATTATATATATATATATATATAATATATATATATATATATATATATATATAAATATATATATATAATTATATATATAAATAATAATAAATATAAATAAATAATATAATAAATAAATAAATAAATAAATAAATAAATAAATAAATAAATAAATAATAAATAATAAATATATATAATATATATATATAATAATATATATATAATATATATATATATATATATATATATATATATATATATATATATATATATATATATATATATATATATATAGCCTATGTATAAATGAGTAAAGCTAAAAAATGAATGAAAAAAAAAAAAAACGCAGGACTAATGTCGACAGCGTGACAATTACTGGATTCGTCAGGTGGCCAGACGATTACTGGATTCGTCAGGCGGCCAGACGATTACTGGATTCGTCAGGCGGCCAGACGATTACTGGATTCGTCAGGCGGCCAGACGATTACTGGATTCGTCAGGCGGCCAGACGATTACTGGATTCGTAAAGCGCTCAGACGAGTACTGGATTCGTCAAGCAGCCACACGATTACTCAAGGACAGCGCACCGCGCTGGACTCGGCGAGCAGGACGATTACTGGATTCGCCAGGCGGCCAGACGAGTACTGGGACTCGTCAGCGGCCAGACGATTACTGGGACTCGTGAGGCGGTCAGACGAATCTCATGGCATAAGATTCCCTGCAGCTAACCATCACCGACGGGCCTACGTAGGCTGTAGAGTGGCGAACGGCGGCCGCTGGCGGCAAATTTACCTCTGTCAGCCCTCCGAAGGCCCGCTGGTGTATTTTCAGACGGGATAATTTACTATGTTGAAATTAATGTACAGAATTTCAAGAATCGAATATTTCTATGTGTAAACATTTTGAAACAAGTTATATGATTATCTTGCTGTAGTATTACATCAGTAGTGACAAGCAGCGGCAACTTGACGTCAATCCTCCGGAGGCCAGCTGGTAGGTATTTGTATAAGTGGGAAATATTCATTTCATATTATATATATTAACACAGTAATATACATAATATCTCAATATCGGTACCATCACTATTATTAGGCCTGTTCAAGCTATTAAAGTTGTTATATAAGTTTTTATAATAGTTTATAGAAATTATCATATTCAGTTTATTTCAAATATTTCCAGCTTAATCAGGAACACCGAGAGATACATATAAATAAAGATGATACGTACATAGGAAGGAGTTTACATGGAAAAAGATTATCAGTTAGTCTATGTGTGTAGCTAGTATCATATAAAAATAACATTTGATTATCTGAGCAAAGATTACGGGATAACACAAGGTCATATTTTCCCATATTTCTATCATTTCCAACATATTATCAACACATATCAATACTCAACGGTACACCTAATAAGGAATATGTAGATGATGGAGATTAACATGGATAATATCATGATTTAGAATAGAATATTATTTGAAATCATTTCCCAGCTATCAATGCACTAAACTGCCAGACGTACGATAGCCATTACAAAGGGTTAAAAACCCACAAAAGGCCTAAATTATCACCCTAACCAGTCGATAACATAATGAGAACTTAGTTATAACATGTTTTCGCTCCTTCATTATGTCGAAATAGACTGAATAATATAAATGATTGCAGTACGACACGTTTTTTTAGGAATTCCTCGGCAGCGTTGTGTCAGTGACTCAGTGAATTCAGTTACTTGGAAAACGCACAAGAGGGTGGATGTTGTTATGTTGTTCGCCGCAATCAATATCCTTCTACATGGCTGTACAGTGTTCCAGGTACACCAGCATGTAAACCCAATAACGAAAATGTTTTTGTACTTATGAAAAAAAACAATGTCCGTAGCAATTATGTTCTCCTTTTCATCGTATTACTGGATAACGACATAGGAATATTTATGGTTATACTTTCTAGGTATATTGCAGATATAGAAATGTTTTATAAGTGTTGAACAGCCCATTAGTCTATTAATCGGCTAATGGTTGTGCAACACCCCTTAAAACATTACTATATCTGCAATATACTTAGAAAGTATAACCATAATATTCCTCAATCAGTTAATATAATAGCGGCAAATGGTCATATGCCCTACGGCGGGCCGCTGGGAGCGGCCCGCCGGTGAGCCTCTGAGCAAATCCCCAGCGGCCCTACGTCGTACACTTCCGTCGGGCCGCCGGTATGACATACGGAGGGCCTCGGAGGCCCTCCGTCTTTGTGTCTGCTGGGTTACAACTTCTCGTACATTGTTGACCACAATTATTATTTTCCCCTTTGGCCAGTGCGACTAGTATATATAATCAGTGTTATCAGTATTAGTATCAGTATTATAAGGTCACAATAAGGTAACTAATCATATTTCGAAGAAACCTAGAGACTTGTGGAAGCATCAAATATTGCCTAGGGTCGCCAGCCAGAAGGAATCATCTGTTTAGTTTACATATATTACTTTCTCAATTTGGCTCATTTCAAAGTTATTTGTGTCTTTGCCAAGTGTTTTATGAAGATAATGTTCAAAGTAAGTGATCTTTACCCAGCATATTGATTATAACATACATTAATTCTCCTGAGTAATCGTCTAGCGCGGGACTCGATTACCAGGCTTGGTACTCGAGTACCGCTAGCCCTGGCGGATCCGTGGTAATCGAGTATAGTAATCGATTCTCGCCCAGCGCTATCTCTCACAGACTACCCCTAGAGAGCTGTCTGCTAGTGCTTATAGTGTTGGCCGAAGCCAGCACCCCGGGAGGCGGGTTACAAACCCCGGGCTAACACCCGGTACCCATTCACTGCTGGGTGGACAGGGGCTCGGGCTTTAAAGAAACAGCCCAACTGTTTCCGCTCCGCCGGGGATCGAAACCCGGGACTTCTCGGCTGTGAACCGAGCGTGCTAACCCTTACACCACGGAGTACCCATAAATTACCGTGGATAACATTTTAGTCGCCACCTGCACTAATGTCGCCAACCGCCATATGTTACCTATACCTACTCTTACCGCAGATAACACTTTAGCCGCCACCTGCACTAATGTCGCCAGCCACATTCTCCCCTCTCCATTGCACACCATTTTCACAGGTACAGGGGGTTTCGTACACAAGTTGTTTCGTACACCAGTAAATTCGTACACCCGAAAGTTGTTCCGTAGTCTATATGGCCATATTCAAGAATTTTTCTCCACCCGTTGTGTCGGTTTTGGTATAACAAGAATCAAAAATACGACGCGACGTGAGCTCAGGGGTGGAGGAATGTCAGCTGATTCCCGACAACTTGCACATCCCCCCTTCATCTCGCTCTCCACTCATTCCATCGTATTTCTTCCCAGACCATTACAGGAGAGTTTTTTAACACAACCGAGAGTGACAGCCATACACTGTGAATGCACCGTGTCATCATTAAGGTAAAATCTGGTCCAGGAGGCCTTATAGAGGTGTGTGAACTTGTGAGAAAGCCGGGCGGCGGCGGGAGAATGGAGGTGGCCATTGTGTGGAACAGTGGTGGCGGGCCGTTCAAATGTACTCGCAAGCATCACTCAGGCCAATTTTTTCTGCACCAACGCCTCAGACAAGTGGCGAACACTAACTTAGCTATATTATTTTAATGTCAGAAATGATAAATTTTACTAGTAAAATGTATTAGATATGTATAAAACAGTCAAAATACTGATGCCGCTTTGGGCTCCGCTTGTGTTGGTACGCCTGTCAATATCCACCAGTCGGGGCAGTTCTTGAAGATAAGACCAGTGGAGGTACGACGTGGAAAATCTCCACCGGCCGGGGTTTGACGAGCATTCCTTGAATATAGCCCTATGAAATCATAGTCGTTTCGTACACTCATCTCAGAGTTAACTTGACTACTAAGTTACAAATGGGGGGAACCAGATATGTACGAAAAAACACAAAATCAGTGTACGAAAAAAACTAACAAAATCTGGGTACGAAACAACTTGTGTACGAAACTCCCTGTGACCTTTCACACTTGTCTCAAATTTTGATCTCAATATAAAAGAACTAAATATTAAAAAACCTCAATATTAGAAAACTCAATATTAAAATAATCAATATTTAAAAAACTCAATATTAAAAATACTCAATATTAAAAAAAAACTCAATATTAAAAAATCAATATTAAAAAAACTCAATATTATAAAACTCAATTTTAAAAAAAAAAACTCATTATAAAAAAACTCAATATTAAAAAAGTTTAATATTAAAAGAACTCAATATTGAAAAACTCAATATTATAAAAAACTCAATATTATGAAAACTCAATTAAGAAACCTCAATATTAAAAAATATCAATATAAAAAAAAACCTCAATATTAAAAACAAAATCAATATTAAAAAAAACTCAATATTAAAAAAAAAAAAAAAATATAAAAAAACTAAATATTAAAAAAAAAAAATCAATATAAAAAAAAACACAATATTAGAAACCTCAATATTAAAAACCTCAATATTAAAAAAACCTCAATATTAAAAAATTCAATATTAAAAAAACTCTGCATTAAAAAAAACTCAATATTGAAAAAACTCAATATAAAAAACTCAATATTAAAAAAATAAATATTAAAAAACTCAATATAAAAGAAACCCTCAATATTAAATATCCAATTTTTAAAAAAAATCAATATTAAAAACTCAATATTTAAAAAACTCTTAAAAGAGTATATATTAAAAAAACTCAATATTAAAAAAAATCAACATTAAAAATACTCAATATTAAAAAAAACTCAATATTTAAAAAAAAATCAATATGTAAAAAACCAATATTTAAAAAAATCTTTTTACAAAAACCCCCCAATATTAAAAAAACCTCAATATTAAAAAAACCTCAATATTAAAAACCTCAATTTTAAAAAAAAATCTCAATTTTAAAAAACTCATTATTAACAAAAAATCAATATTAAAAAAAATTTAATATTAAAAAACTTAATTTAAAATCGATCCCAGCCCAGACTCTGATGAATTAATGAGGGCCACCTCAGGGTAGTTATATTTCATCCTCTATTGTGTTCGTGTAGGCCTACTCTATAGTACATAAACATAGACTATAGTATCACACGTCTATTGCAAATAAAATTATCGCCTCGTTAAATAAAATAGGACTATAAGTACATACTGCTACCGTAGATAACACTATAGTCGCCACCTGAAAATAATGTCGCCATATATATTGGAATATAACAAATTAGTTAGTGGACAAGGTACTAAACAGGTCGTAGCTATAAAAATATTGCTTAGTAAACTAAAATCGTCTTAATGGCACTCAAATTACAAGGGAAAATTAGTTTCCAGGTCTCAAGGGGGTTAATATCCTTGTATTACATAGATAGACCTGTTTAAGGTGGTGGTGTGTACGGTAAACAATACTAAAGAATGAAAATAAAAAAAAACCAAAACAAGCCACACATGTATGTTGTGTATAAAAAAAATTAAAAAATAAAAAAAAATCCTTGGCCAGTTTTTTGTACTGTAAAAAAAAAAAAAAAAAAAAAAAAAAAAAAAAAAAGTTGCTATCCCCTCAGGCCCAAAAGCCAGCTGACAATACTTCAACACACCACCAAACCATGCATGTCATCCCACACACTCTTTTTAAAAACTGCTAAGGAAAGGCACAACAATATAACACTGACATATGAACACTTTCCCCACACCTATGAGAGGCTTACTCCTGCCCCCCACACATGTAACACTCTGTCCACCACCACCCACCCATTGCCCCACTCCTGCCACCACACATTTTGAAACACTCTGTCCACCACCACCACCCATTGCCACACTCCTGTCACCACACATGTAACACTCTGTCCACCACCACCACCCATTGCCACACTCCTGCCACCACACAGTAACACACTGTCCACACCACCACCACCCATTGCCACACTCCTCTCCACCACACATGTAACACTCTGTCCACCACCCACCACACCCATTGCCACACTCCTGCCACCACACCCTGTAACACACTGTCCACCACCACCACCCATTGCCACACTCCTCCCACACATGTACACCTGTCCCCACCAAAAACCATTTTCCCCACTCCTGCCACCACACATGTAAACCCTGTCCACCACCACCACCACCCATTGCCACCCCTCCCGCCACCACACATGTAACACTCTGTCCACCACCACCACCCCATTGCCACACTCCTGCCATGCCCCCACACATGTAACACTCTGTCCACCACCACCACCACCCCTTGCTACACTCCTGCCACCACAATGTAACACTCGTCCAAACCACCCATTGCCACACTCTCCACCACACATGTAACACTCGTCCCCCCACCACCAAACCACCCCTTGCCACACTCCTGCCACCACACATGTACACACCTGTCCACCCACCACCACCCCTTGCCACACTCCTGTCACCACACATGTAACACTCTGTCCACCACCCCACCACTATGCCACACTCCTGCCACCACACATGTAAACACACTGTCCCCCCCAACCCATTGCCACACTCCTACCACCACACATGTAACACTGTCCACCATCACCACCACCCATTGCCACACTCCTACACCACACATGTAACACTCTTCCACCACCACCACCACCCCCCATTGCCACACTCCTTGACACCACACATGTAACACACTGCCACCAACCATTGCCACACTCCTACCACCACACATGTAACACTCTGTCCACCACCACCACCACCCATTGCCACACTCCTCACCACACATGTAACACACTGTCCAAACCACCCATTGCCACCTCCTACCACCCATATGTAACACCCGTCCACCGACAAACCCCCACCACCCATTGCCACACTCTTACCACCACACATGTAACACTCTGTCCACAAACCCCTTGCCACACTCCTACCACCATACATGTAACACTCTGTCCACCCACCACCACCTATTGCCACACTCCTCCCACCACCCTAAAGTAACACTCTGTCCACCACCCATTGCCCACTATAACCCACACATGAACACACTGTCCACCATCCACCAAACCACCCACCATTGCAAACTCCTTACAACACACATGTAACACTCTGTCCACCACCCATTGCCAATCCCTCCTACCACCACAATGTAACACTTTTTGTCACCACCAAATTAAACCCCACTCCTACACCACACTTGTCCACACAACACACCACTCAAAGTAGATCTTCATGTGCTGGCAATAAAACACCCTTTGTATTGAAACACTTCTTACAAACATCCCCATTTAACTCCCTCAAACCACTGTGTCCAAGGCGTGTGCGGTGAGGTTACACTTGTGAGTAAATCTTTTCCCACACTCCAGACATTGATATTCTTAACCCACTGTGTGTCAGGGTGGTCTAGTTGAGGTTGACTTCTTATAAATATTTCCCACACTCACAGACATTGGGGATTTTTTGTCACCACTGTGTGTACTAGGTTGTACAGTGCTCATGTGAATCTTACCTGCTGGCAATACCCCTTTTTATTGCGACACTTTTTAAAACATCACTTTTAAATTTCCCTTTATATTAGTGTTCTCAAGGCGGTGTCGGGTGAGGGGCAGACTTGTGAGAAATCTTTTCCCAGACTCCAGACATTGATAATTCTTAACACCCCTGTGTGTCAGGTGTGTTGGTGAGAAATTTGATTTATCACTAAATCTTTTCCCACACTCCAGACATGAATTTCTTACACCACTGTGTGTCGTTGGGTGTGGTGTGGGTGAGATAAGATTCTGAGTAACCTTTTCCACACCTGGACATTCATGATTTTAACACAAACGGTGTCAGGGTGTGTTTTTTGGGACAAACTTGTGAGTAAATTTTTTCCCACACTCTACACATCAAATTCTGAGCCACTGTGTGTCACGAATGTCTCTCAAGCAACTCTGCATCGAATTATTTACTACATGTGAGCAAAAAAACTGGCCCCTTTCCTTCTTGGCCTGGGGCTGCCTTCTCCAGGGATTCTTGCCATCCTCCTGTGCCTCCCACAAGTGAGGCAGACTGCTGCGCTGCTCCCGGGGCCCCTGGTGGTGCTGCTGCCTCCTGCCACTGCCTCCCCCGCAGCAATACTCGGGGGCGCACACATGGCAGCCGGCCCGCAGGAAGCTTTAGGAATCCGGCGCGAGATGCTTAGTCTGCAGCAGAACACCCAGCTGGGACTAGGACCTCACCACCAGCAACATGGTACTTTAGGACACAGAGAGCCAGCTGGGACTGTGATCTCAGCACCTGCAACGTAGGTCAAACAACAATGAGGAAGGAACTGGAACTGACAGAGTAAGATGGGGGCAGGATATTAGGACTGTTGGACAGTGAGAGGAACTTGACAGGGGAATAAAGAACAGATGGGTACTTCAAAGCAACAATAGCTTCCATGATGGGTTTGGAGACTTTATCAAATAAATGCCCTCCCCTTTGTCAAAACTTTTCATTTAAATGTTTTGGAGAGAGGGATACATCCTTACCCTTGAGGCCCAGAACATAATTTTTCCCTTGTAAATTTTTGGCTACCATTAGAGGATTTTAGTGACTATAAGCAAAGTTTTATAGCTATGACCTGTTTAGTATCCTGTCCCTAACTATTTTGGGGATATTTAGTGACTTTTCGTTATTTAATGGCTAACAACAGACGATTTTATATAGCCCAAAAGGAAAGATCCGGGCTTGAAGGGTTAACCTGCACTCAAAAGAGGTTGAAAGTCAAGGGGGGCGCGTGTGCTCCGATTGCGTTCTGCTTCCGCGTCGGGGCGACTACCAGATTCGTGCGCAGAGCGGAAAACTGAACTGGGGCAACGGGAGCGCATGATTTCGCGCTCCCTTTGGGCTCCAATCGAGACGCTTTTCCTAAAATTTCAGCGGCACAATGCCATGGTTTAGTAAAAGATAACTGTGATTTTGTTAACAGGTTTTTGGCTTGACAGTAATTTTTCATAAATAAAATAAATAAATTCTAGCACTGTTTTTATATATAGTATTTTTGGGAGTTGAGCCAGAGCGCACCGGCGGCTGTCGGTGCGCAAGCGCAGCGCACCACCGCGCGCACCGGAGCGCGCCCACCATTGTTAAAGTACAAAAACGTCTGAAATACTAGAAATAGACTCCCACCAAAGAGTGGAACGTGTCAGCTCCCAGGGTAAAATCCTTTAAAACACGTTTTACAACTTTTTCCCCATTCGTGGA
>JACEEZ010015699.1:0-2500 GCA_016584305.1 Chionoecetes opilio
CCATCTCGTCATTCCCTCTCCCCCCTTCCCTCTGTCATTCCCCTCCTTCCTATCCTCTGTCCCCTCCCTCGCCCCTCCTTCTATCCCTTATCTCTTCCCCTCACTCCTTCCTATCCCCGGTTCCTCCCTTTCCTCTTCCTTCCTTCCTTCCTTCCTTCTTTCTTTCTTTATTTCCTTCAACCAATTCTCTCAGCCTTCCCTTCCTTATTCTCCTATTTTCCTTTTCTCCTTATTCTCCTTATTCTCCTTTTCTTATTAACTTTCTCCTTATTCTCCTTATTCTCCTTTTCTTCTTATTAACTTTCTCCTTATTCTCCTTATTCTCCTATTTTCCTATTCTTCTTTCTCCTTATTCTCCTTATTCTCCTTTTCTTCTTATTAACTTTCTCCTTATTCTCCTTTTTCTCCTTATTCTCCTTATTCTCCTATTTTCCTATTCTCCTTTCTCCTTATTCTCCTTATTCTCCTTTTCTTATTCTCCTTGTTCTCCTTATTCTCCAATTTTCCTATTCTCCTTTCTCCTTATTCTCCTTATTCTCCTTTTCTTCTTATTAACTTTCTCCTTATTCTCCTTTTCTCCTTATTCTCCTTGTTCTCCTTATTCTCCTTATTCTCCTTTTCTTTCCCCTATATATTCCCCTCCCTCTCTCTTCCTTTCTTCCTTCCTTCCTTCCTTCCTTCCTTCCTTCCCTCTCTTCCTCTTCTCT
This sequence comes from Chionoecetes opilio, assembly GCA_016584305.1. Lineage (NCBI taxonomy): Eukaryota > Metazoa > Arthropoda > Malacostraca > Decapoda > Majidae > Chionoecetes > Chionoecetes opilio. The sequence continues at coordinate 708 of JACEEZ010015699.1, forward strand.
TCCCTTCCCTTCCACATTTCCCTTCCATCCTCCTCCTCTTCTTCCTCCTTCATTCACTCTTCTTCCTTTTCCATCCTAATATTCCTTCCTTTTCAATGGCACGCATCCTACAGGAGTCATGGGAGGGCATTAGAAGTCCCACAGGATTGCTATAGTATTCCTAGGTTTTTATAAGTCCTTTGACAATCGCATGGGTGGCTCAAATAGGGATTAATAATACTAATACTAATACTGAAAATACTAATACTGATCGTTGTATTGAAGTAATGATTAATCTAGCAATTCCTATCATATTTTTATGTCTTGTAGTAAGTTTTATCTAATTTGTGGTTTTTAAGGAATATCTGGAAGTATCATGTCATTGTGAATTGGCTGAAATAAGGACTTCTAATCATTGTAACTGAAAACTGACTCCAGATTTGTGTTCAGCATGCCCGATAACTGCTAGGAACTAATTTTCAAGCAAATCTATTTTTCAAAAAATATTGCCAATTTTGCAAGGTGTATGCCTTGATTTTTTTTGAAAATCACGTTTTTTTCAATAACTAAAAAACTATGACAGATAGATGCAACATGAATATAGGTAAACATGAAGTAGATCAAGGGCTATCATTTGGTGTAAAGCAAAAAATATTGATTGGTAAATAACCGAGAAAATAGCATATTCGTACATTTATACAAAATATCAATTTTCTCGACAACTTTGAAGTGTTTAGAACAACCGATTACTGCATCATGTAGAACACCTCAAGATGAACCTTTGTTACTTCGATAAGTTTTCTTCCGACTCATAGTTTCGCGGCAAAATAACAAAAACCAGATTTTCGACAATTTTGAAATATTTTTGAGCAGCCAGAAATCCGAAAAAATATTTTTTCGCTAGAGAAGTGGAAATGCCGGGGATACAATTGTAGATCCATCCATTGACAATGACTTTTGATGGGTAAGTGTGGCTGTGTGAGATTTTTTTTTATTTATTTATTATTATTATTATTATTTGTGTGGTGTGTGTGTGGTGTGTGTGTGTGTGGTGTGTGTGTGTACGTGTGTGTGTGTGTACGTCTTAACACCTTCCCCTGTCCCCCTTCAGATCCACGACACTGGAGTTTCACGGCTGCGTTAACGGCGTCCACAAAAGGTACGTCGCTTACTCCTCCCTTATTGACACATCTACACTTATTCTTCAACACAATTTCCTATTAACATTTTCTTGCTCGTACATTCACCGTACGTATGTTTTCTCATTATATTGACACATTTATTCTTTATTTACACATTAATTCACATATGCTTTAACACATTTCCTTAGTAATGTGTTTCTGTCTGACTTCAATACAATTCATCTACCGTAGATAACACCAGAGTCGCCAGTCACTCGCCACTGCACTAATGTCGCCAGGCACAATATATTACGTATTTTAGCATCACTACAGCCTTGTATGTGCCACTGAAGAGACATGCACAGTAGTTTATATTATGTACATCACACTACATGTCTTCAGTGGCACATACAAGGCTGTAGTGATGCTAAAATTCGTAATATATGGTGCCTGGCGACATTAGTGCAGTGGCGAGTGACTGGCGACTATAGTGTTATCTACGGTAGTATTCAAGTAAGTAAGTGTCCTTTATTTCAGGGTATCTCCATTTCTTTCGTATTCTTTCATATTTTCCTTCGTTAGAATATTTTTCGTTCGCCATGAGAGGATTTTACAAGAACTGAGGACATTTTTACATCAATTTCTGATGATGTGCGAGAATTGTGTTGTATAATATATAATTATTCGTGTGTT
>JACEEZ010015699.1:10000-22500 GCA_016584305.1 Chionoecetes opilio
TCGTCCTCCTCCTCTCCTCCTCCTCCTCTTCTTCTCGTCTCCTCCTCTCCTCCTCTTCTTCTCGTCGTCCTCCTCCTCTTCTTCTCGTCCTCCTGCCTCCTCTCCTCTCTTCTTCTCGTCCTCCTCCTCCTCCTCCTCCTCTCTTCTCTCTTCCTCCTCCCTCCTTCTTCTCTTCTTCTCGTCCTCCTCCTCCTCCTCCCTCCTCTCCTCTCTCCTCCTCCTCTTCTTCTCGTCCTCCTCCTCTCTCCTCCTCCTCCTCTTCTTCTCGTCCTCCTCCTCCTCTCCTCCTCTTCTTCTCGTCCTCCTCCTCCTCCTCCTCCTCCTCCTCCTCCTCCTCCTCCTCCTCTTCCCACGCTGTAAGCCTATTGAAAAGTGGTTAAACAGGCTGGTTAAGAAAGTGGTGTATATTAAGAGATACAAAAGTGTGTGTGTGTGTGTGTGTGTGTGTGTGTGTGTGGTGTGCGTGTGTGTGTGTGTAGGTAGGATAGTAGGTAAACATACATATATACCTGCATGGATAGAAGGGAATGGAGAGAATAGGAGGGAAGGAAGGAAGGAAGGAAGAAAGGATTGATGGAAGGAGGGATGGAGGGAAGGAAGGAAGGAAGGCGGTTGGAGGGAAGGAAGGAAGGTGGTTGGAGGGAAGGAAGGAAGGTGGTTGGAGGGAAGGAAGGAAGGAGAGAATAGGAGGGAGGGAGGGAGGGAAGGAAAGAAGGAACGAAGGAACGAAGGATAGAAGGAACGAAGGATAGAATATAAGGTAAGGAAGGAAGGAAGGAAGGAAAAACGGCTTCATGAAGTGGTATTAATTATCTCCTGAGGCAACTTCCTGTCTTCCTTTCCTTCCTAGCTTCCCTCCCTGTGTGTGTGTGTGTGTGTGTGTGTTGTGTGTGTGTGTGTGTGTGGTGTGTGTGTGTGTGTGGTGTGTGTGTGTGTGTGTGTACATCGGTTAACACTAGTGCCTGTCTCCACTTGTCACCACCCCCACACACCCTCCTCTCTCCTCTCTCTCTCTCTCTCTGTCTCTCATCTTCTCTCTCTCTCTCTCTTCTCTCGCTCCTCCCCAACACACACACACACACACACACACACACACACACACACACACACACACACACACACACAACACACACACACACACACACACACACACACACACACACACACACACACACACACACGCACACCTGTAATCAACACTTGTGATGACTTAAAGAACACCTGTCTGTGCTAACTTCCGGTTGAGGCACGTTCTCCCCTCTTTCTCCTCTTCCTCTTCCTCTCCTCTTCCTCTTCTCTTCTCCCCTTCCTCCCCCTCTTCCCCTTCCTCCTCCCTTCCCCTCTTCCACTCCTCTTCCCCTTCCTCTCGCCCCTCCTCTTCCCCTTCCTCTGCCCCCCTTCCCCCTCCTCCTCCCCCTCCTCTTCCCTTCCTCTTCTTCCTCTTCCCTTCCCCCTCCTCCTCCCCCTCCTCTTCCTCCTCTTCACCTCCTCTTCCTCTTCTCCCCATTTTTTTTTTTTTTTTTACATCACAAAAAAACACACACATCCTCCTCTTCCTCCTCTTCCTCCTCTTCCCCTTCCTCTCCCCCTCTTCCTCTTCCCTTTCCTCCCCCTTCCCCTTCCTTCCCCTTCTATTACCAGGTGTTACAAGGAAGGAAGGAAGGAAGGAAGGGAGTGGGTGATGAAGTAATAGAAGTGGTAATTTGAACGTAATGAAGGAAGGAAGGAAGGAAGAAGATAATGAAGCTAATTTAAACGTAATGAAGGAATGAAGGAAAGGTAATATGTGAAGGAAGGAAGGAAGAGGGAGAGAGGGTGAAGGAAAACAGAATGAAGGAATGAAGGAAGGCAAGGGAAAGAGGGAAGGAAATGGCTATGTCAATGTATGAATAAGGAATGAAGGAATGAAGGTGTAATTTATGAAGTAGGAAAATTACATGAAAATTAGATTAATGGAGGAATGGGAGGAGGAGGAGGAGGAGGAGGAGGAGAAGAGATTTGAGAAGAAGACGAAGGAGGAAGAGGAGGAGGAGTAGAGAAATAAGGATAACTGGCTGGATTTTGGAAGGATCGAAGGAGGAGGAGGAGGAGGAGGAGGAGGAGGAGGAAGAAGAAGAAGAAGAAGAGGAGGAGGAAGAGTAGAGAAATAAGGATAACTGCCTGGATTTTGGAAGGATCGAAGGAGGAGGAGGAGGAGGAGGAGGAGGTAGTATAGGAGAAGAGATTTGAGAGGAAGATGAAGGCTCATGCGGTGTAATGAAGGAGAGAGAGAGAGAGACGAGAGAGAGAGAAAAGGGGAGAGAGAGAGAGAGAGAGGAGAGAGAGAGAGAGAGAGAGAGGAGAGGAGAGATATTTACCTTACCTCCACTCCTTAAGCACGTTTCAAACAGTCCCCACCACTAGAAATAACCCCCTCCCCCTCCCCCTATATATCCAGGGGGGGGAGGGGAAAGAGGGGGAGGGAGGGGGGAGATCATGTGGTTGCTCGCTGTCTAATTATTTTCCAAGGCCGCGTTTGAAGGAATTTTTATATTTTATATTCTGCCATTTTTGTAACGAAGACAGACAATGGGTGGCTGGAGAGAGAGAGAGAGACAGAGAGAGAGAGAGAGAGAGAGAGGAGAGAGAGAGAGAGAGAGAGAGAGAAGAGAGAGAGAGAGAGAGGGAGAGAGAGTATGTAGTAGTAGTTGTTGTTTTTGTTGTAGTAGAGTAGTAGAAGTGGTGAGGAGAAGAAGAAGAGAGAGAGAGAGAGAGAGAGAGATGAGAGAGAGAGAGGAGATGAGACGAGACGATGAGAAGAGGAGAGAGAGAGAGAGAGAGTATTGTAGTAGCAGTTGTTGTTTTTGTTGTTGTAGTAGTAGTAGAAGTGGTGAGGAGGAAGAAGAGAGAGAGAGGAGAGAGAGAGAGAGAGAGAGAGAGAGAGAGAGAGAGAGAGAGAGAGAAGAGAGAGAGAGAGAGAGAGAGAGATTGTAGTAGTAGTTTGTTGTTGTTGTAGTAGTAGTAGTAGTTAGTAGTAGTAGAAGTAGTGGTGAGGAGGAAGAAGAAGAGAGAGAGAGAGAGAGAGAGAGAGAGAGAGAGAGAGAGAGAGAGAGAGAGAGAGAGAGAGAGAATATGATAATTAACAATATCCTTATTCAAAACAGTATCATTTTCGCTTTGTTTACGTGTGTGTGTGTGTGTGTGTGTGTGTGTGTGGTGTGTGTGTGTGTGGTGGTGGCTTTATGTAAGTAAGTAAATAAGTAAGTAAGTAAGTAAAGTTTATTGGCATTACTAGTAAATATATACATTCAGTAATTACCTAACAAGTGGTCGTTGGCAGGGTGTGTCGAGCCAAGGCGCCCTGACAGACAGGTTCAGATAGCAGTTACAGGTGCTCGGCAGAATTAATTGGCTGTTGGTTTATATAGTAAAAATATACTCATTTGTAACGTGAAGCAACAAAAAAATTAATATATATATACATACATACATATACACATATACATACACACATAGACATATGCATATACACACATATACACACATACACACATGCACATACACACATACATACATACATACATACATACACACACACGCATATATACGATCATTCATTCATCAATATATATATATGCAATGACACATATACATTTACATTTGCATAAAAATCTAAATAAGAACTTTCGTAACCTATGCTATCCAATACATACTTTATATATATACTACTACTACTACTATGACTATGAAACTACTACACTGTGTGTGGGTGTGGGTGTGTGTGTGTGTGTGTGTGTGTGTGTCACCTCAGTGACACACACACACACACCCACACACACACACACCCCACACCCACACACAGTGACACACACTACACACACACACACACACACACACAACACACACACACACACACACACACACACACACACACAACACACACACACACACACACACACACACATAGTGTAGTAGTTTCATAGTCATAGTAGTATACTACTATAGTCACACATGAGTATACTTATTCACACAGTGACTCACTGTGTGAGTGTGTGGGTGTGAGTGTGTGTGTGTGGGTGTGTGTGTGTGTGTGTGTGTGTGTGTGTGTGTGTGTGTGTAGGTGTGTGTGTGTGTGTGTGTGTGTGTTAATGTCTAGATGGCCAAGTTAATGAGAGACAACGGAGAATACCTGATCAATTGTCACATAGGTATGGTTAGAAGGGGTGGAGGGGGGGAGGAGGAGGGGAGTGGTGGGGGAGTAGGGGAGGAAAGGGAGGACAAGAAATTAAAACTGCACTGAAATGGGGAGTTTGTCTTCTGGGAGGGCTGAAATGGGGAGGACAGGGAGGACAAGAAATTAAAACTGCACTGAAATGGGGAGTTTGTCTTGGGAGGGCTGGAAATGGGGAGGACAGGGAGGACAAGAAATTAAAACTGCACTGAAATGGGGATTTGTCTCTGGAGGGCGGAAAAAAGGGAGGACGGGAGGACAAAAAATTTAAAACTGCACAAAATGGGTTTTGTTCTGGGAGGGCTGGAAAATGGGGGGACAGGGGAGGAAAAAAAAATTAAAAAACTGCCTAAAATGGGGAGTTTTCTCTGGGAGGGGGAAATGGGGAGGACAGGGGGAGGACAAAAAATTAAAACTGCACTGAAAGGGGGAGTTGTCTTCGGGGAGGGGGGAAAGGGGGAGGACAGGGGGACAAGAAATTAAAACTGCACGAAATTTGGGGGTTTGTCTTCTGAAGGGGGGAAAGGGGAGGACAGGGGGAAAAGAAATTAAAACTGCATAAAAGGGGGATTTTTGTCTCTGAAGGGGGAAAGGGGGGAGGAAGGGGGAAAAAATTAAAATGCCTGAAATGGGGAGTTTGTTTTGGGGGGGGCGGGAAAAAGGGGAGGACAGGGGGGACAAAAAATTAAAACTGCATGAAATGGGAGTTGTCTTCTGGGAGGGGGAAAAATGGGGAGGACAGGGAGGACAAAAATTTTAAAGCCAAAAATGGGGTTTTTCTTCTGGGGGGGCGGGAAATGGGGGGAAGGAGGACAAAATTAAAACTGCACTGAAATGGGAGTTTTCATCGGGAGGCGGAAATAGGAGGGACAAAAAATTAAAAACTCCCCACTGAAATGGGGAGTTTGTCTCGGGAGGCGGAAAATGGGGGACAGGGAGGACAAGAAATTAAACGCATGAAAGGGGGACGGGAAGAAATATAGAACTGCGAGGAAAATTGGGGGGGAAAAAAAGGGGGGGAAATAGATTAGAATGAGAAAAGTACTTGGAGGGGGGGGGGAGGGGGGGGGGAAAGGGGGGGGGGGGGGGGAGAGGGAAAGAGAGCATAGCGAAGTATAAAGAGAGAGATAGGAAGAAAAAACGAAGGAATTAAATGAGAAAAAAAGGAAGAAAAACAGAGGGGAAAGACAGGTGTGAGAGAGAGAGAGAGAGAGGAAGAGAGAAGAGAAGAGAAAAGGAGAGAGAGAGAGAGAGAGAGAGAAAAGAGAGGGGATGTGTTTTGGAGGTAGCGGTTGTGTGGTGACGGGTGTGGTGTGTGGTGATGGGGTGGAAAAAATTAAATTCTTGGGGAAAGGGAAAGATTGGATATATTGGTGGTGATGGTAGTATGGTGGTGGTAGTGGTGGTGGGTGATGGTAGTATGGTAGGGTGGGGGGGTGGTGTGGTGATGGTAGTGTGGTGTGGTTGATGGTAGGTGTGTGGTGTGGTGATGGTAGTAGTGGTTTTATGGGGGGTGGTGTGGTAGTATTGGTGAGGTGGGGAGGAAGTAGGGGAGGGGGAGGATAGGGGGGGTAGAGGGGAGGGGGCTGATGGTAGTAGTGGTGGTTGTTGTGTGGGGAAGGGGGGGGGGAGGAATTAAAAATTTTCTTGTGGTTGGAAGATGTGGAAGAAAAAAGAAGAGAGAGGAAAGAAGGAGAGAGAGAGGGAAAGAAAGGAGAAGGAGAAAAAGAGGAAAAAGGAGGAAAAAGGGAGAAAAGGAAAAAAAAGTGTTTTTCACCCTTCTTTTAAAGGAACAAAAAGGAAGTAAAAGAGTAAGGGATAAAAGTAAAGGGGTTAAAGAAATAAGGGAGAAAGGGGAAAGAAAGAGGAAAAAAAGAGGGAAAAAAAAAAAACCCTTCAGCCCAATCTTTCCTTTGTATAAAAAATCTCTTTTGTCGACCCAAAAATTACAAAAATTCAAAAATATACCACATTATTTAGTGGCGGTACTAAACGGGTCATAGCCATAAAACATTGCTTATAGGCACTAAAAATCGTCTATGTCCAAATTCAATGGAATTACGTTCTGGGTCTCAAAGGGGTTTAAAGGAAAATAAAATTAAGATAAAAAATGTACAAGGAAAACCTTACAAAAAAAAGGATTTAAATTTTTACAGGGTTAGGAAAATTTCCCCCACTTAATTGCCACGCTCTAGGTAAAGATAAAGGGTTGGGGTTGATAAAGCTATGATAAGAGTGTATAAACAAGGAGGTACGCGATAAGGTTAGAGATAAGGGCACTGTGGCACTATGGGTAGAGTGCCACATTCATCTGGTAGCTCTGGGAAGTGCCTGAAGTGTTGTGAAGTGTTGTGACGTGAAGGAAGTGACGGTAGGACTGTGGGAACGTGAAATACCAAAAGCCTGTGACGTTAGTAAATTATCGGTGTTTGTGTGTGTGTGTGAGTGTGGGTGTGTGTGTGGGAAGTAAGGGCAGTGCCAGGTCGTCCGTGTGAGTCAGTGGGGGGTGTGTGTGTGTGTGTGTGTGACGCCTAGGGGCACGCGTGTATGTGTGTCCTGGTGTGTGCAGCGCGGTGGCCCCCGGCTGATGGTTGTGTCCCCAGGTGTTTACTGAGGTGACCGGCGGGAGGGCCATGATGACCCCCGTGATGGACCTGGCCCCCCCGCCTCTACGGGAGCCCCTACAGGACTACTTCAGGCCCCCCCGTGGCCCCTCGGCCCACCGCCAGGACCCCTCGGCCCCAAGACGCCGCAGGAGCCACCAGGAGGAACCGAACCCTAGTCTCTTACGCTCCCCACGTCTCTCTGATCCACCGAGACGCGCCCACTCCACCACCGCCCTACGCCCACCAGAGTTCCTAAGGGCGCGAGACTTCCGAGAGACGCTGAGTCCGTGTGGGCGTGATGGGCGGGACGCTGACGGGTGGGCGTGGGAGCCGCTCGGCATGCGGGAGACGCTGCAGGAGTCGCATGTGCCCTTCCGATTCTGCCCGACCCTGGCCGCGTGTCACATCCCCAGGGCCTCTTTTAGGTCCTCCGTCAGGGCCCCCAGGAAGCTACACAGGTAAGCGGGAGGAGGAGGAGGAGGAGGAGGAGGAAGAAGAAGAAGAGGAGGCAGGTGGAGGAGGAGGAAGAGGAGGCAGGTGGAGGAGGAGGAGGAGGAGGAGAAGTAGAAGGAGGAGGAATACATAGGAATAACAGACACCAGGAGACGTATTGGATCCATAACTAGGGTATCTGTTGAACTACATACTACTATCAACTACATGTAAGAGGACGGAGGAAGAGGAGGAGGCAGGTGGAGGAGGAGAGGAGGAGGAGGAGGAGGAGGAGGCAGGAGGAGGAGGCAGGAGGCAGGAGGAGGAGGAGGAGGAATACATAGGAAAAATGGATATCATGCAGAAGACCTATTGGGAAATTTGCGTATGTGTAACTTCAGTGCCTGCTTCACGCCGAGATGCATTACAAAAACGGGAAATTTCGACCCAAACAAAAGTTCACCCGATTTTGATGCAACTGTTCGTCGTGACTTCTGCTCATGCTGGTCGCGAATCTGGTCTTAGTTTGCCGATATTTGGTTCTGAAAGCATATTGGACCCCTTTGTAACTTTTTTTCCCACGTAATATATAGCTTCCCCCCCTTTTCACAACAAAAAAATGGAGACCCCCCCCCTTCCCTCTCCCCCCCCCCCCGGACCCTTTTTTCCTTCCTTTTCCCTCTTTTATTATCTTTTAGTGTAGTGGGTTAAGAAACACCCTTGAAAGGACCAAAGAATGGTCTGTTGCTGTTTGTTTTTCCTTTGTACCCTTTTGAGTCTTTTTTCCCTGCTTTCTATTACCCCCCTCTTCCCCCTCCTTAATTCCTCTTCCCCCCCTCCTTTCTCCCCCCTTCTCCCCCTCCCCCCCCCTACTCTAACCCCCCCCCCCCCCCCCCCCCCCCCCCCAGCCACTTTTCAAAAGTAACTGTCCTTGGAGGGAAATATGCAGGTTTTTCCCTTTGGAAACTTAGGGGCGAAAGGGTTGTGAATGCATTCTATCAGATCGGGTTTCGATCCCGCCCCCCACGCACGATTTGCTTTAGAGGCGTTGACCTTTGACCAAAATTTTCGTATTGTGTGATTTATTTGTTTTGCTTGGGTTTTAGAATGCTATAATCTCTCTCCTCTCTCCTCTCTCTCTCTCCCTCTCTCCTCTTCTCTCTCTTCTCTCCTCTCTCTCTCCTCTCCCCCTCTCTTTCTCCTCTCTCTCTCCCTTCCTTTTGCTTTTCTTCACCTCGCATATCCCCCCTCCCCTCCCTCCCCCTTTTCCTCCCCTCCCCTCCTCCCCCTCCCCTCCCCCCCTCCTCCTCCTCCTACTTTTATCCCACCCCTACCCTTTCCCCTCCCCCTCCTCCCCCTTTCCCCCCCCTCCCCCCCCCTCCCCCCCCTTTCCCTCCTCCCCCTCCCCCCTCCTCCTCCTCCTCCTCCTTTCCCAATGTTCTCTTACAAGTATTTGATAGTTAGTAGTATGTAGTGCGCAAACCCCTCGTTTACAATGGTTTCCCTTTCTTTATTCTATGAAATCCTTTTCCCCCTCCTCCTCCTCCTCCTCCCCCCATTAAATTCTGGTTTTGGGAAAAAAATGGCTTGCCGGGGGAAAGAATAGAGGGAACCTTGGTTTAGAACAACGTCAGGTAAAAATTTTAAATATTTTTAAGGTTTACTTTCCCTTTAGGTTTTGATTTTTTTTAATTTTCTTTAGGTTTTAGGATTTTTTTTTTTTTTTTTTTAGGATATCGTTCTTTTAGGATTTGATTGTTTTAATTTTCAGACCGTTTCTTTAGGTTTTAGGATTTATCTTATTTATTTTTTAGGATATCGTTCTTTTAGGGTTTGATTTTTAATTTTCAGACCGTTTTTTTTGGGTTTTTAGATTTATTTATTTTTTTTTAGATATCGGGTTTTTTAGGGTTTTTATTTTTTACAGTTTTTTAAGGGTTTAGTATTTTTATTTTTATTTTTCGGGATTACGTTCTTTGTTATAGTATATTTTTCCGTATTTATTTATTTTGTAGGGTTTTTTTAAATTTTTTTTAGGAGAAATGAAAAGTTTTTGTTCAGGGGTTTTGGGTGGGGTGTGTGTGTTTGTGGGTGTGTGTGTGTTTGTGTGTGTGGGGTGTGGGTGGGGTGTGTGGTGAGGGAGGGACAGGGGGGAGGGTGGGGCCAGTCAATGGAAAAATGGAAGACCTTGAGTTACCGTTGTCCCCCATCCACTCCACTAAAAAAAGAGAGGAGGAGAAGAGGAGAGAGGGAAGAGAGAGAGAGAGAGAGAGAGAGAGAGAGGTTTAAAACTATCTTTTCCCCCCACCTTTTTCCACAAATTCTCCTTTTTTAATTTTTTCCTACTTCATCTCCTCCTCCTCCCCCTCCTCCCCTCCCCTCCTCCTCCCCCCCCTCCTCTCCTCCTCCTCCTCCTCCTCCTCCCCCCCTCCCCCTCCCCCTCCTCCCTTCTTTTATCTCAAATATTGTTGTCCTACCCTAACCCCCCTTTTTATATTTTGTACCGTTTCCCCATTTTGGGGCTACGCGGGGACCTTTCGTCACTCGCCCAGGGATGTCTTAGGGCGCCACGGGGGTAATAAGGCCGAGGGAAGGGGGAGAGGGGGGAGAGAGCCAGGGGGACATTAAGGGGGGCTGGGGATAGAGGGGGATAGAGCCAGGGAGGGGTTAAGGGGTACAAAATGGGTAGTAGGATAGGTGGGGGTGCAATGGGTCTAGAATAGATGATACACCCACACACATGTTTTTCGCATGGGTGGCTCAAATAGGGATTAATATACTACTACTAATGCTGAAAATACTAATACTGATCGTTGTATTGAAGTAATGATTAATCTAGCAATGCCTGTCATATTGTTATGTCTTGTAGTAAGTTTTGTCTATTTTTGTGGTTTTTAAGGAATATCTGGAAGTATCATGTCATTGTGAATTGGCTGAAATAAGGACTTCTAATCATTGTAACTGAAAACTGACTCCAGATTCGTGTTCAGCATGCCCAATAACTGCTAGGAACTAATATTCAAGCAAATCTATTTTTCAAAAAATATTGAAAATTTTGCAATATTTTTTGCAAAATAGATTTGTTTGAAAAATAATTTCTAGCTGTTTTCGAGCATGCTGAACACGAATCTGGAGTCAGTTTTCAGTTACAATGATTAGAAGTCCTTATTTCAGCCAATTCACAATGACATGATACTTCCAGATATTCCTTAAAAACCACAAAATTAGACAAAACTTACTACAAGACATAACAATATGACAGGCCTTGCTAGATTAATCATTACTTCAATACAACGATCAGTATTAGTATTTTCAGTATTAGTATTAGTATTATTAATCCCTTTTTGAGCCACCCATGCGATTGTCAAACCAAAGTACTTATATAAACCAAAGTACTTATATAAACCTAGGAATACTATAGCAATCCTTTTGGCGTGGTTTTTGCTCTGTTAAAGGGTGTTAAATGTCGGAGTGATTTTTTGTTTGACATAAGAACATAAGGAAGCTACAAGAGGCCGTTTTGCTTTACAAGATTTTGTTTTTTAGGGATAAGTGATATTTATGTAGTGTGTGTGTGTGTATGTGTGTGTGTGCGCGTAAGACTCTCTCTCTCTCTCTCTCTCTCTACTCTCTCTCCTCTCTCTCTCTTCTCTCTCCTCTCTCTCTCTCTTCTCTATCTCTCTTCTCTCTCTCTCTCTCTCCTCTCTCTCTCTCTCTCTCTTCCTCTCGCTCTCTCTCTCCAGGAAATGAGAGATCCAGTTTTCAGGGTCACGGTCTGGAAAGTTTGGGACAGAGAGAGAGAGAGAGAGAGGACGAGATGAGACGAAGAGAAGAGAGAGAGAGAGAGAGAGAGAGAGAGAGAGAGAGAGAGAGAGAGAGAGAGAGAGTTGGGTTCAGATTTTTTGTAGGTTTTCGATACAAAAAATATTACGTGATCTTATATACCGCTATCTTCGAATGGATTTTCTCTCTACTCTCTCTCTCTCTCTCTCTCCGCTCTCTCTCTCTCTCTCTCTCTTCTCCTCTCTTCCTCTCTCTCTCTCCTCTCTCTCTCTCTCTCTCTCTTATTGGTCAATACAGCAATAAGAATTAGTGTCACGCGCTTCTGTGTGTGTGTGTGTGTGTGTATGTGTGTGTGTGGGTGTGTATGTGTGTGTGTGGGTTGTATGTGTGTGTGTTTGTGTGTGTTAATGTGTGTAAAGAGGGTCAAGGTAAAGCAGGGTAGCCCTCTCTCTCTCTCTCTCTCTCTCTCTCTCTCTCTCTCTCTCTCTCTCTCTTCTCTCTCCTCTCTCTCTCTCTCTAACTGTGTGCCATTCATGTCTATATCGTTCTTTCTTTCTCTTTCTGTATGTTTCTGCCCTCCTTTCTCTCTATCTCTCTCTCTCTCTCTCTCTCTCGCTCTCTCTCTCTCTTTCTCTCGCTCTCGCTTCTCTCTCTCTCTCTTATCTCAAGGAAGCAATACACTCTTTATTCAAACACACAAACCATTCCTGTCCTGCTTACAAATACATTTCTGTGCTAGGTTTTGCACACACACACAACACACACACACACACAACCACACACACACACCACACACAGACAAAGACACAGGACACACACACCACACACACACAAACACACACACACACACAACACACACACACACACACCACTTCCTTGCCTGGAGGTTAGTGTTCCGGTTGTTTGTGTGAGGAGAGAGAGATGGGATGGAGACGGAGATGGAGACGATGAGAGAGAGAGAGACGACCGGAGAGACGAGAGACCGGAGAGAGAGAGCGAGAGAACCTTGGTGTTATGTGTAGTATTATTTTCTTCTCTCTCTACCTCCTTTGTGTCTGCTATTTAACATTCATATCTTTGTCTCTCCTCCTCCTCCTTCTCCTCCTCCTACCTCCTCCTCTATCGTGACCTATTAAGCCATTTAAACCCCTACACTGGACCACTGTGTACCTGTGCGAAGCCGGTGATGCAACGCCCAAACGCCCTGTATAGTGTAAGACCTATAGTCAAACCACCTCAAGCTGGTCTCGCGGGTGGGGTGGGTCGATTACTGCAGTGTTGTCACGTGATCGTTGACAGGCTGACTAGGACCCTCTGTTATACTGCATAGTGTAAGACCCCTACATCATTGTACCGTGGTCAGTTCCTTTGTCTGTCCTAATGAAATCACTATGTCATGCCAGCTCTGTTGTGATTTGCAATAGGAGTATGTAGGATTGCTTCTAAGTACTTTCCATGGCAGCTACAAG
>JACEEZ010015699.1:27500-32924 GCA_016584305.1 Chionoecetes opilio
AGGTGAAGTCGTCCTCCTCCTCCTCCTCCTCCCCCTCCTGCCTCAGCCTCCTCCTCCTCCTCCGCCTCCTCCTTTCTCCTCCCCTCCTCCTCCTCCTCCTCCCCTCCTCCTCCTCATCCCTCTCATCCTATAAAAAACGTTCACTAGAAAGTACCGACATAGTGAGTACCTTATTTTTGCTGGGTTGTGTGTGTGTGTGTTCTTTGTTTCAATATAGTAGTTGTGTAGTAGTAGTAGTGGAGTGGTAGTAGTAGTAGTAGTAGTAGTAGTGGTAATGGTATATAGTAGTAGTAGTAGTCGTAGTAGTAGTGGTAGTAGTAGTAATGGTTTAGAGTAGTGTAGTAGTGGTAGTAGAGTAATGGTTATAGTAGTATGTAGTAGTAGTAGTAGAGTAGTAGTGGGGGTAGTAGTAGTAGTAATGGTTATAGTTTAGTAGTAGTTAGTAGTAGTAGTAGTAGTAAGTAGATAGTAGTAGTAGTAGTTAATAGTAGTAGGTAGTACGTTTGTTATTTTGTTTTTTGTCTTAGTAGTTTAGTAGTAGAGTAGTAGTAGTAGTAGTAGTGGTGGGTAGGAGTAGTAGTAGTAGTAGAGTCGTAGTAATAGTATTAGTAGTAGTAGTAGTATAGTGTAGTAGTAGTAGTAGTAGTAGTGTAGTAGTGGTAAGTAGTAGTAGTAGTCAGTAGTAGTAGTAGTAGGGGTAGTAGTAGTAGTAGTAGTAGTAGTAGTAATAGTAGGTAGGAGTAGTAGTAGAGTAGTAATAGTAGTAGTAGTAGTAGTAGTAGTGGTCGGTAGTCAGTAGTAGTAGTAGGTAGTAGTTAGTAGTAGTAGTAGTAATGTAGTAGTAGTAGTAGTAGTATTAGTAGGAGAGTAATGGTTTAGTACGTAGTAGTAGTAGTAGTAGTAGTAGTAGTAGTAATGGTAGTAGTAGAGTAGTAGTAGTAGTAGTAGTAGTAGTAGTAGTGGTTATAGTAGTAGTAGTAGTAGTAGTATTAGTAGTAGATAGTAGTGGTAGTATTAGTAGTAGAGTAGTAGTAGTAGTAATAAGTAGTAGTAGTAGTAGTAGTAGTAGTAATAGTAGCTAGTAGTAGTATGTAGTCGTGGATGTTAGTAGTAGTAGTAGTAGTAGTAGTAGTAGTAGTAGTAGGTTAATGTAGTAGTAGTAGTAGTTAGTAGTAGTAGTAGTAGTAGTAGTGAGTAATGGTTATAGTAGTAGTAGTAGTAGTAGTATAGTTGTAGTTTAGTAATGGTAGTAGTAGTAGTAGAGTAGTAGTAGTAGTAGTAGTGTGTAGTGGTTATAGTAGTAGTAGTAGTGTAGTAGTAAAGGAAGAGGCCTCATCGTAGACTGTCCTCTACGAGCAACCTGTCTTTGCTTACTTCATCATTACCTGTTAGGACACACGCCAGCCCTCAGGACACCCCCCCTCCCCTCTCTCTCTCTCTCTCTCCTTTCTATCTCTCTCTCTCTCTCTCTCTCTCCTCTCTCTCTCTGCTCTCTTCTCCTATCTCTCCTTCCTACCTACCTTCCTTCCTATCCTTCCGTCATTCCTTCCTTCCTTTCTTTCCTTACCTTTTTTTTGCTTCTCTTTCCTTCATTACCTCCTTCTTCTATTCTTCCTTTCTCTCACATCTTATTTCATCCTAAACTACTTCCTCCTCCTCCCTCCTCCTCCTCCTATCCTCCTCCCTCCTCAATCATCACTACAAAGGACAAATCCACCCACTACAAAGGTCACTCACTAGAAGCACCATCATTACTTAAAAAAAACTTACCTACTACCACTTCTACTACTACTTACTACCACTACTAATACTACTACTAAATACTACTACTAATACTACTTACTACTACTTACTACTACTACTCTAATACTACTATACGACTACTACTTACTACACTACTATTACCACTACTACTACTACTACTACTACTACTACTACTACTACTAACTATTACACTACCCACTACTACGACTTACTTACTACCACTTCTACTACTACTACTATAATACATACTACTACTACTACTATACTACTAACTTACTTAACTACTACTACTACTACTATACACTCCACATGACTACTACTACTACTACCACTTCACTTTAATACTAATATCCACTAACTACTACTACTACTACAACTTTACAACAACTACTACTACTACTTATACTACTACACTACTCTACTACTACTATACTTATACTACTACAATACTACTACCAATACCCACTACCACTACCACTACACTACCACTACCCACTACTACTGCTACTACTAATACTACTACTACTACTACCACAACCACAAAACTACTACTACCACTACTACTACCACTACCACTACTACTAACTACTACTACACTACTACTACTACCACTACTACTACTACTACTAATAAACTAATACTATACTACTACCACTACTACTACTACTACTACTACTACACTACTACTACTACTACTACTACTACTACTACTGTGTCTCATTTCATCATTAACTCATCACACACACACAATGGTCGGTAATGCAACTTGTAACACTATACACGCAACACTATACACATGCAACACAGGATACGCTAATTGCAACACTGATTTTGCAACAAACACACACACGCACACACACACACGCACGCACACACACACACACACACACACACACGTATAGATAAATAAAGACAGACAAACAGACAGATAGATAGACACATACAGACAGATAGACAGATACTTAGACAGATAGATAGATAGACAGACAAATAGATAGACAGATAGATAGACAGATAGACAGAAAGATAGACAGATAGATAGATAGACAGACAAATAGATAGACAGATAGACAGATAGACAGATAGATAGACAGATAGACAGATAGATAGATAGACAGACAAATAGATAGACATACATACATACAGATAGATAGATAGATAGACAGACAGACAGACAGACAGACAGACAGACAGACAGACAGTAGAAAACTGATAGAAATGTATATATGCAAGATAAAATGTATACTGTAACACACACACACACCACACACACACACACACACACACACACACACACACACACACACACACTGGCCTTGAGAAGCTAAACAGACCGTCTTTACAAACAGGTAAACACACACACACACACATGCCACGATGTTCAAGTGGATAGCGCGCTGACCTGCCATTCTTTGGTAGTCGGTTCGAGTCCTCACTGCTCCCGAGGATTTTTCACTGACAATTTCGGGTGGTTATTGGCGCAAGTGGACAAGACATGCGTGAATGACACCCACACACCACACCACACACACACAACACACACACACACACACACACAAACACACACACACACACACACCCACACACACACACACACACACACACACAGGTGAGGGAGGCGCCCAATTCTAACTCACCTTACCTGTCATACACACACACCAACACACACACCACACAACAACACCACACACAACACACACCACCACACCACACACACACACACACACCACACACACAACCACACCCTTTCCTGTCCAAAGCCTCAACCCTGACTCACTCTCCTCCTCCTCCCCCTCTCCCCCTCTCCTCCTCTCCTCCCTCCTCCTCCTCCCCTCCTCTTTGTTTTTTCTAGTTTTTTTTATGATTTTTAAAAGTATTTATATTCTTGTGAGAGAGAGAGAAGAAAAGAGAGAGGGGAAGAGAGAGAGAGGAGAGAGAGAGGGGAGAGAAGAGAGAGAGAAGAGAAGAGAGAAAAAAGAGAAGAAATTATTACCAAAACTCAGTTCCTTTTCTTTCCTTCTTTCCTTTTTTTCTTTCCTGTCCTTCCTTTTTCCTTCCTTTTTTTAGTCATCCTTCTTCCCTTTTTCCTTCCCTTTTTCTTGTCATTCCTTCCTTCCTTCCTCCCCCTTTCCCTTTTTTCTTTTTTTTCTTTTTCCTTTTTCCTTCATTCCCTTTCCTTCATTCCTTCCTTCCTTCCCTTTCCTTCCCTTTAGTCCTTTCCCTTTCCTTCCTTCCTTCCTTCCTTTCCCCCCTTCCTTTCTTTCTTTCTTTCTTTCTTTCTTTCTTTCTTTCTTCCCTTCCTTTCCCCCCTCCCCCCATTTACACCCTTATTTCCCTTTCCCCCTTTGAACCCTGAAGTCTCCTCCCCTTCACCGGAAATTGGGAAGGGGGGGAGGAAAAAAAAAAAAAAAAAAGGGGGGGAAAGGGGGTTTTTAGTAGGGAGGAGGAGGAAGGGGGCTGTTGGGAGGAGGAGGAGGGGGAAGGGGGCTTTTGGGGAGGAGGAGGGGAGGGGGGAAGGGGCTGTTGGGGAGGGGGGGGGAGGAGGAAGGGCTTTTGGGAAGGAGGAGGAGGAAGGGGTGTGGGAGGAGGGGAGGGGAAGGGGCGTTGGGGAGGAGGGGGAAGGGGGGGCTGGGGGGAGGAGGGGGGGAGGAAGGAAAGGGGGGGGGGGGGCGGGTGTTATATAAGTATTTATCTGGTGTTACGTGGTTCAGGTGTGAGGGGGAAGGGGGAAGGGAAGGAGGGGGAGGGGGAAATTTGGGGGGGGGGAAAATTGGGGTTTTAAGGGTGGGGGAAGGGGGGTGGGGTAAGGGTTTTTTTTAGGGGGGGGGGGAGGGGGAGGTTTTTTGGGAAAGGTTGGGAATGGAAGAAACCGGAAGGAAAGGAAAAGATAAGATTTTATCCTATCTAGACACTTTGCAATCCCAATACAAGGTATTGACTAAAAAAGCGCCACCCCCGCCGGACGAATTTGGGTGAAACTCGAACCCGCTGACCGAATGTAGGGATGTACCGCAAGCCAGAAAACTCCCAACCGCGCCACCATAGGGTGTAGGGGGAAGGGGGGGAGGGCAGTGGTAGGGGGGGGGCAGGGGGTAGGAGGGGGGGGGGTGGCTGAATAAATCTAAGCCTTTTACGGATTTAAGTAGCATTAAGTTATTTATAAGCAAAAATTTCAAGAAAAGGAAAAGAAGAGAAAAAAAGCTTAATCCTTAGCCTCATCTATCTTAATAACCTCTCATCCTCACCTATCCTCTCTATCCTCACCTATCCTCATTACCTCACCTATCCTCACCTATCTTAAAAACAACATTATTTATCCCCCCAAAAAATTTAAATTCATCAAAATGTATGCCTTTTAAAACCGTACTTCACCGGGTTTATTGGGAATGTCGCCGATAGGAAAATCTCGCCGAAACCCCAACCCCGAACTTTCGCCGCATTGGAAAACTCGCCCACCCCGGACATTTTCGGCAACAGTTTAATGTAATGTATAAAAGGAAACGAACCCAACCTAACCTAACCACTAAAACCCAACCCTAACCACATAACCTAACCTAACCACATAACCAAACCCAACCCCATACTCTAGCCTAACCACTAACCCCAGATAAACCACATAAACCTAACCCAACCAATAACCCAGCCTAATTTGGCTAGTGT
>JACEEZ010015700.1:0-2500 GCA_016584305.1 Chionoecetes opilio
GATGATTAAAAAAGCAAACCTTGGAACCACGGCTAATTCGTTTACCTTTCACTGATTGAGTTGTAGCTACACGGTCTGGTTGTGTTGGAATTTTCATATTCCGTTGGAGCGGACCAAATTCAGCATGTAGTGCCAGTCACTGTTTACCTCCCAACATAGCTACACAGTCTGGTTGTTTGTGATTATTTCTAATTTATTTCACAATTTTTTCAGTTTTTTTCATATATTTTTCCACACGGAGTGACGAGTGACCATATTAGTCACACTGAGTAACAATGGTTAGTCATTTTTTTAGTAACTACCAAGTAAATCTGCGTATGGTCTTAGTAAAAAAAAATTACTAACCAGTTCGTCAAGTTCACCATTTTGAGTACCCACATTAGTAAATTGGACTAAGGGGGGCAAAAAATGCACCTTTAGAAGTGCACGTTTTGCACCTTTATAAGTGCAACTTTTGCACCTTTTGTAGGGGTGCACTTTTGCACCCATATAGGTGCAGCAAATGCACCTTTACGGTGCAACTTTGCACCTTTAGGGGTGCAACTTTGCACCTTTAGGGGTGCAACTTTGCACCTTTAGGGGTGCAACTTTGCACCTTTAGGGGTGCAACTTTGCACCTTTAAAGGTGCAAAATTATGTCACAGATTTTGCACCTTTAAGGGTGTAAAGTTGCACCTTAACACTAGGGTGCAACTTTTTGCACCTTTTCGAATTGGAACTTTGGTGCATTTGTTGCACCCACATGGGTGCAAAATTGCACCCATATGGGTGCAACAAATGCACCTTTAGGGTTGCTGGTTTTGCACCTTTATGGGTGCAACTTTTTGACTTTTTGGAGGGATGCACTTTTGCACCCATATGGGTGCAACAAATGCACCTTTAGGGGTGCAACTTTGCAAATTTAAAGATGCAAAATTATGTCCCAATTTTGCACTTTTAAAGGTGCAAAAACTGCACCCACACTTAAAACTGCAGTTATTGCACCTTCTGGAGGGGTGCAAAAATATACCCTACTGTACAAATAGGGTGCAATTATGCACCCCTCCAGAAGGTGCAAAAATGCACCTCTGCACCTCCAGGAATGCAATTATAATTATCTGTCCTTTATGGATTTTTAAAGAAAGAATTCACGATATCATATTTTTGTATGGCAAGTTGGAGTAACTTTCTGTCGAAAATTATGATATCATGAATTCCTCCTTTTATAAGATCCGTAAAGAACAGAAATTTGCATTCTTGAAGGTGAAGTTGTTGCTGCAAGAGGGATATAGTACACAAACAGCTTCTTCGATGCCCAAATCAATGTGGAAGTTTCTGCCTAGGTATAAGTACTTCTCAAAATTAAAGCAAGGATCTTAATAAACCAGCATTCATGTTTACATTGTCTACTTTACTTGTCTTGCAAGCAAAAAATATGCATTAAAGGAAAAATAACAGGATTAAGTTACTAAGGATATAATACATGATTATAGAAATACATCTTTATTAAAGCTGAAACAACTTGAGATTAGAAAAAAATACAATGCTAGATTAATGTGTACATGTTTACAGGGTAGTTATGAATGACATTCTACTTAGATCGCGATTCGTCCTTCAATGCTAAAAGATCAGGGGGATGGAAATATTCAAACATGCAATCTAAGCTTATGCTGCTGTCACACAAAGCCGTGTGGGGTCACCGTTCTCCACCGTGTGAAAAATTAGGGGCGGACGGCGGCACACGGTGAGGACACACGGTGGGCTGTTTCCCGTCCGTTGAATACGGGGGACTTTACCGGCCATCCCCGCCGGGCGAGTAAAAGCGGCGGCGAACGGTGAGAGCCCGATACGAGGACGGTATAAGGCCTGCACACCCGTTTCGCGCCCGTCCGCGGGACGGTGAGCCCGGTGCCAGGCCAGTGAGGACCCGGTATAGAACGGAATGGACCCGGTAAGAAATAGAAACATAGCGGCTATTGAAATTTTTTGCTGATTCTTCGCCGTGTTGGACTCTGTTGTTTTTCTGGTAGACGGGAAGGGGCCGCCCAGCTCACCCGGCTCTGTGTGACAGCAGCATTACCTTAACGGTAAATTTAGAGTTTGTCCTTAATCACATACATTATTTCGATATAACTTTATTCTATCTTTGTCTAATTAGTTAGGGGTCCAATCTATACCATACCGATGCAGATTAGTGTTTATTAGAGAAAAACCCAAGTCAGGAGGTTAGGATAAGTTAAGGGGAGAGTCCGCCGTGAAAAATATGAAAATAATTTTTTAATATACGAATTTGAGTTATATGGTCTACTAGCTGCAAAGCCACCCTCCGGGCGGACTTTTTGGCTAGCTCCTGCAGAGGGCTATTGGTGGGCCCTTCGGCCCACCACCTGTGTTTGGTTGGGCCAAAGGCCCACCAAACACAGACTCTCCAGATAGCCTCTTCTACCTTTCCTGAAATCATGGATGTAGAAATGTATGTATTCCCCCCACCCATTCACTCACCCATTACCCATCTCCCCCC
>JACEEZ010015700.1:7500-17068 GCA_016584305.1 Chionoecetes opilio
AGTAACAAGTGGCTCGTGATGTGCCCGTCCACGGTAGCATCTCCCTTTGTCATATGGTGGGGGTTTAGAAGGGACAAACACGCTAATCTTAGGTTGTCACTATGATAAAAAGATTCCCTCTCCGACCAACACCTCTACATCAAGGGTCCCTCTCAAACATAATATATTATATTCTAATGTAGAGAAGAACATCTTGCATGCTTGTCTCTCCCTCCATCGCCCTGAATGTGGCATGTGATCTTGATAAAATGTGGCATGTCAAACAGTTAGTAAAGACTGGAGCAAGGAGCATCCAATAGGGGCCTCTCCTTACGAGAGAATATTTCAGGTCGGGTCTGTAGGCACATCTTCAAAAGGTCTTTCGATAAAAGAATCAATCCTACAACTAAAGCTGCTACTTTGCTGTCAGGCCCGTAGATATTGTATACACCATCGGTTGTTCCTGTCTGGTAGCAGTGTTGTTGCTCGATACAGCTCTCGTCAGAAACATGGCTGTTAAGTAACAAACATCTTTAGCTGATAAAAAGAGTGAAGAATAGAAAGCAGGTGGCGTGTGACTTACAAACATAATGCGATGGTCATTCCAGTTTCCACCTCCCGAAAACCCCGGGGAGGAAGGGCGTTTCCGGTATTAAATTCATATATTTTATTTAATATATATTTTTATATATATATATATATATATTATAATATATATTATATAATATTAATATATAATATGAATATATATATGAAATAAAAATTTATATAATCTATATAATTTTTAATATATATTATATAATATAAAAATAAATTTTATATATTAATTATATAAATATGAAATATTATATAGAATATATTAATATATATTATATAATATAATAAAATAAAATATAATTTTATAATATATATATATATATATATATTATATATGAATAATAAATATAAAATTATAATAAATATATATAATTATAAAATAATAATATATAAAATATATAATATAATATATATAGATAAATAATATATATATATATATAGAAAAATTTTTATTAGATATAATATATATTATATTATAAAAATATTATAATTATATATATATATATATATTTAATATATATAAATAAAATATAATTTATATAAAATATATTATATAAATATATTAATATATATATATATTATAAATATATATAATATTAAAAAATATTATAAAAAATATATAATAAAATATATATATATAATATATAAAATAAAATATAATTTATATATATTACATGAATTATATATATGTATAATATATAAATTGAATATAATAATATTATATTATATATAATATTGAATTTTATAATTATATATATATATATATATTATATTAATATAATATAAATAAAATATAATATAATATAAAAATATATATTATAAAATAATATAAAAATATATAAAATATATATTTTTAAAAAATATATATATAATAATAAAATATAATAATATAATTATATATATATTTAAAAATATTATTAGAAATTATAAAAATATATAAAATATTATAAAAAAAAATATATTAATATTAGATTTTATATAATATTTTATATTAAAATATAAAAATATATAGAATATATATATAATAATATATATTATATTATAAATATATAAAATATATAATGAATATATATATATAATTAAATAATATTTTGAATATATATTTTATTATTATATGAATATATATATTATATTTAATGAAATTATTTTAAAATAAATTATATTATATTAAAAAATTTATATATATATAAATATATATATAATATATAAAAATTAATATTTTAAAAATAAATATATATAATAATAAATATATATATTAATATATATATAAAATAAAAATATAATAAATATAATATAAATTTTAAAATAGAATATTTAAAAATTAAAATTAAAATATAATATATATATATTAAAATATAAAATATATATAATTTTTATGAATTATATATATATATATATATATAAAATTTTATATATATATAATATAATAAAATAAATATATAATATATAAATAAATAAAATTTTAAAATAATATATATATATATAAATATAATATATATAATATATATAATATATGAATAAAAAATTTTTTAATTTGGGGGTAAAATAATAAAAGATTATTGTAAGTCAAGCCCCCCCGCTTTTTTTCCTCACCTTTTTTTAGAGGGTGTTTTTTATTAACACCATTTTAGGGTGTATCAACAACCCTGTCCAGAAGGAACAACCATGGTGTATACAATATAATATTCAAAAAACAAAAGTTAGTCAGGGACTAACTTGGCATCCCCCAGCCGGGGGTATAAAACGGTGACCAAGTAGTCACGTGAGAACAAGGTTTTTTCATTTTTTGAGTAACTCCTATAAATTGAGATGGTCTTAGGTCAAAACAAAATGAATAACCAGTTCGTCAAGTTTACCGTTTGGTAACACATTAGTAAATTGGACTAATGGGGGCAAACAAAACACCTTTTGGGAGCAGGTTTGCACCTTTAAGGTGCAACTTTTGACCTTTGGAGGGGGGGCCTTTTGCACCCATATAGGTTTCAGCAATGACCTTTAGGGGGCAACTTTTTCACCTTTGGGGGGGCAAAATTGCACCTTTTGGGGTTGCAACTTTGCACCTTTAGGGGTGCAATTTGCACCTTTAAAAGGGGGAAAACTATCACAGATTTTGCCCCTTTAAGGGTGCAAAAGCTGCCCCCCTAAACAAAGGGTGAACCTTTTGCATTTTTTGGAATTGGAAATTTTGGGGAATTTTTGCACCCATATGGGACCAATGGGGCAAAATTGACCCAAAAGTTCCAAATTTCCCAAAAGGTGCAAAATTTGCTCCTAGTTTAAGGTAACTTTGAGCCTTAAAGATGCAAAATCGTGACTTTATTTGCCCCTTTAAAAGGGCCAAAGTTGCCCCCCCTAAAATGCAAAGTTGCACCCCTAAAGGGCAAATTTGCCCCCCTAAGGGGGCAAAAAAATAGGGTGCAACAAATGCACCTTTAGGGTTGTTTTTTTTTGCACCTCATAGGTGAAAATTTTGACTTTTTGGGGGGTGTACTTTTGCCCCCATATGGGTGCAAAAAAAAGCATTTTTAGGGTGCAACTTTGAAAATTTTAAAGATAAAAAATTTAGCCCCAATTTTTGCATTTTTTTAAAGGTGCAAAAACTGCACCCCATTTAAAACTGCAGTATTGACCTTCGGAGGGGTGCAAAAATCCCCTACGGACAAATAGGGTGCAATATGCACCCCTCCAAAAGGTGAAAAAATGCACCCGACTCCGGGAATGCAATTATAATTATTTCCCTTTAGGATTTTTAAAGAAAGAATTCACAACAATTTTTTTTTGGCAATGGGGGAAATTTTGTCAAAAATTTATGATATGAACCCCCTTTTTATAAGCCCAAAAGAACAGAAATTTCCATCTTGAAGGTGAAGGTTGCTGCAAGAGGGATATAGCCCACAAACGTTTCTTCGATGCCCAAACAAGGGGAAAGTTTCGCCTAGGTTAAATTTCTAAAATTAAAGCAAGGGATTAAAAAAACCCAGCTTTTCTTTTTACTTTGTTATTTACTTGTTTTTGGCAAGAAAAAAAATATGCATTAAAAGGGAAAAAAAAAAAGTTTAAAGTACTAAGGATATAATAATGATTATAAATACATTTTATTAAAGCGAAAAACTTGAGATTAGAAAAAAAAACAAGCTAGATAATGTGTACTTTACGGGGGTATTATGAATGACATTCAATTTAGATCGCGATTCGCCCTTAAATGTAAAAATCAGGGGGATGGGAAATTCCAAAAAATCAATCTAAGCTTATGCTGCTGTCACACAAAGCCGTTGGGGTCACCTTCTCCACCGTGGGAAAAAAAGGGGGGACGGGGGCACAGGTGAGGAACACGGGGGGTTTCCCCTCCCTGAATAGGGGGGGCTTTTCCGGCCATCCCGCCGGGCGAGTAAAAAACGGCGGCGAAAGGTGAGAGCCCCATACGGGACGGTAAAGGCCTGACACCCTTTTGCGTCCCTCCCCGGGACGGGAGCCCCGGGGCAGGCCCTGGGACCCCGGGAAGAAAAGGGAATGGACCCGGTAAGAAATAGAAAATACGGCTATTGAAATTTTTTCTGATTCTTCGCCGTGTTGGGGGTCTGGTTTTTTTGGTAGACGGGAAGGGGGCCCCCAGCTCACCCCGGCTCTGGTACAGCAGCATTACCTTAACGGTAAATTTAGAGTTTGTCCTTAATCACATCATTTTTCGATATAATTTTAAATTTTTATCTTTGTCTAATTAGTTAGGGGGGCCCAAATTATACCCCAAACCCATGCAGATTTGTTTATTAAAAAACCCAAGTCAGGAGGTTAGGATAGTAATGTCTTTCAGCAAAAATTAGGAGACCCAACCCCCCTTAAAAAAAGTAGGTTTAAATCCAAGGATTCCAACCCAACCTTTTACCCGGGGAGAGGGTACGCCGAGGTCCAATTTAAAAGGAAAATAGATTATTTCGAATTTGGCAGGGTGTTTTCTTATGTAAAATTGAATTTTAAGGGTGGTTTGTCCGCTTCAACTTTTTGGTTTGAGCACTTCTTGCTATGCAAAAATTGACTTTTATATTTATATGCAAAACATAGTTTAAAGTTCGATTTTGCATAGTAAGAATTGCTCAAATGCAAAAATGGAATGAGATAAAATCGTCTTAGAACACCATTTTACATAGGAAATTGGCATGCCAAAGTTGAGAAAAAGAAATTTTGTTATAGGGCGTACCCTAACTAGGGTACCAAAATAGTTGGATTGGGTTTCGATGGGAGGAAGGACAAGACCAGGGCGATGGTGCCCGACAGCTATGGGAAACTGCACCCAAGGTTGATCAGGGAGGAGCATGTGTCAGTGACAGAGGAGCCATCTGGAAGGTACCTTTGGCACCTTGTACCAGAGGACCCGGTGCCACCTGAGAAGCCTGCGTTCAAGGTGGCTCAGGCTCTCTATGATCTGCTGGTGACATACGACTCCACCGACTCACTGATCGTACTGCAAGGTGACTCAACTAGGGCCTCCCCGGGGTGGAAGGTTGGTACTCACGCCCATTTGGAGAAGATGCTGGGACGCAAGCTCTTCTGGAGTATATGCGTGTTGCACACAAACGAGTTGCCCCAGCGCCACCTTATCACCAGCATCGACGGGCCTACCTCATCTGACACTGGCTTCACGGGTCCAGTGTGCAGTCTGCTGTCCAGCGTGAATGAGATGCAGTACAACGCAGAGTTCAGAGGAGTGCCAGGCGGTGAAGATCTCACGGAGATACCGGAGTATATCCTGGTCAACATGTCCACTGACCAGCAGGTCTCCTACCAGCTGGTCCAGGCTGTGAAGCGGGGCGTTCTCCCGTCCGAGCTGCAGGAGATCAAGTGTGGCAAAGTGTCCCACTCCAGATGGCTCACCACAGCCCAGTCGCTCGTGTACATGTGGACCAGAAAGCATGGACTGACTGGCAAAGAACTGAACACGCTGGAAATCCTAATCAAGTACTGCCTGCAGGTGTACTTCAAACTCTACTACGACATCAACGTTCACCACAGACTAGAGGACGGCCCCAAGCATATCCTCACGTAGCTCAGAGTGATGAGGTAGCAGCCCAAGAAGGTCCAAACAACTGTGACCTTCTACGTGCGGACAGGAGCATGGTTCGCACACTCAGAATGTGTCCTCCTCTCGCTGATGGCGAGTCAGAGTGAGGACGACCGCAGGTTCGCCGTGACCCAGATTTTGAAGCTGAGGGCTGGCGAGGAGTATGGGGACACCAGTGTAAGACCTCGCATCACACCCAAGCTGAACTTGTCAGCCACCAGCTTGCAGACACTGATCAGCTGGCAGCCTGGCCATGTGCACGAGCCGGCATTCACCTGTTCACTGTCCGGGGATCAGATCCAGGAGATCCTGGTCAAGCCGTACGAGGTTCCGGAGTTCTCTATCCACACTCAGAGCACCGAAAGAGTCGTGAAGCAGATGTCAGAGGCTGCGGCAGCAGTGGTGGGGCAGCAGGCCAGAGACGGGATCATCCGGGCTCGGGCCCACCACCGGGAGACCATGCCCTGCTTCAGGTCTAAGGGCCAGTTGCAAGAAGGTCTCATCGTGTGCCCTATAGGGTACCGGCGTGGAAATACCCGACTGCACAGGTTCAAGAACAGCGTCATTTCACCCCCATCGTGTGCCCCATCGTGAAAAAATCGTCGGGCGGTAACCCCCTACCGATGAGATGATCGATGCACCATATATAATCAAATACTTCCATTAAACATCAATAATCAAAATTTTTCAATATGGAAACTTCTGGGGGGAAAATAAACGCGGTTATAAGCCGAAAAGGCAGCTAATTAAATTTTTTCAGTTGCGGGAAAAATCAAGCCCAAGGGCTGGATGTCGCGCACTATGAGCTGGTGTAGGGCGGTGGGGACAGGCGAGTCCATCACACCATAACAACGGCAACCTTACCTGTCTACTGAGAAGACTCAACTACCCGCCGTGAAGATCATAGACATACCTCATATGTTCCTAACATCTTCAAGCTACCAACACTATCCGGAGGAATCCGCGGGTATAAGTAAACAAGACTAAATTTGATTATGTTTACTTTTATGCAGGACATGAAATGGATGAATGCATATTAATGCTGGTATAGGTGGCAGCAGCAATTGCACCAAGCAAAAGTAATAACTGGGAGACGAGAGAAGGAACTGAGCCTGGGAAGTGATGAGGAGAGAGAGAGGACAGAGTCATAGAGAGAGAGGAAAGAGAGAGGAGATGAGAGGGGTATGGAGATGAAGAGGAGGAGAGTAAGATTGAAGAGGTGAATAAGAGAGAGGATGAATGAAAAGAGAAGATGGCAGAGATTAGATAGATCAGGAAGAGAGAAGAAGAAGAATGAGAGAAGAGAGAGAGAGAAGAGAGAAGAGATAGAGAAGAGAGAGAGAAGTGGGGAGAGGGATGAGACAGAGAGAGAGAGAGAGAGAAGAGAGAGAGAGAGGGAGGGAGTGAACAGGTGGAGTGATGGTAAATAAGATGAGCAGGATCAGCAGCTGTGTTGTATGTACCAATCAACCTCAGACTTTAATTTTTCGACCTCTTTCTATTGAAAACAGCATTCCTAATAATTTAGTATATTTTTTATGTTATATATAAAACAAATATTCATGATAGAAAATGATGGAATGAATTTATTTATAGTAGTAAATATTATCATTCTATTTATCGCACGGTTGGTACACCTCGCTCCCGACGTCGGGACATCATGCCGATGGGGCAAAAATCAGCCGTTCATGAAACTTATCAATGGAGTATCACGACGGTCGGGCGCCCCACTCACTATCGTGTACTCGATGGAAAACGTCCATTTCTTGCAACTGGGCCTAAGAAGGACATGATGGACACGTTCTAGGACAACGTAGAGGCTGTGACACTGT
The DNA here is from genome assembly GCA_016584305.1 of Chionoecetes opilio. Lineage (NCBI taxonomy): Eukaryota > Metazoa > Arthropoda > Malacostraca > Decapoda > Majidae > Chionoecetes > Chionoecetes opilio. The sequence continues at coordinate 14,965 of JACEEZ010015700.1, forward strand.
GATGTAGTCCCTGATGAACCAACTGATCAGAAGAGCTTACCACGTAGCATTGGAATCATAGTGGTCCCATGATGCAATAAAAGGCCACGGACATCGTATCATTTAAGCATTATTCGATAAGGTGCAATATAAAGTGCGATTTGCCATAGTAGGAATTGCTCAAATACAAAAATGGAAAGAGAAAAATCGTCTAGAATTCAAATTACATGGGAAATTTTTATGCCAAGTTGAGAAAAAGAATTTTTTTATAGGGTTTGACCTACATGGAGGGATTTAAAAAAAATTTATATATATAAATATAATAATATGTATGTTTATATATATTAATAAAATTATATATATATATATATCAAAATATTAATATATAAAATTTATATACTATTATATATATAATAATAATATATATATTATATATATATAAAATATATATAAAATATATTATATACATATATATATATATACATATATATATATACATATATATATAATATATATATAGTATATATATATATAGATATAATAGTATATATATATATATAGGTATATATATAATATATATATATATATGGTATATATATAGGTATATATAATAATAGGTATATTATAGTATATATATATAGGGTATAATATATAAGGTATATATATTAGGTATATATTAGGTATATATATATATATATAGGTATAATATATATATAGGTATATATATATATAATAGGCTTGATATATATATGGTATATATAATATATATATATATATATAGTTTTAAAATATATATAGGTGTATATATTAATATATATATAGAGGTACTCATTAATATATATAAGGTATAAAAATTTTCTATTTTATAGTAGATAGTTAATATATATGATATAATAATAGTATATAATTATATATATATATATTATATATGTAATATATGTATATATATATATAATTAGGTTAATTATATATAATATATATATATATATAAAATATAATATATATATATATATATATTATATATATATATATATATATATATATATTTAATTATATATGTATTTATAATATATTATATATATATAATATATATATATATATATATATATATTATATATATATTATATACTATATATATAATATAATATTATATATATCTATATATATATTATATATAATATATATATATAATATTATAAATATATTATATAATATATATATATAATAATAATATAGGTATATATAAATTGAACAGTAAATTCTAGTAGATATTCAGGTAAATAGTCTACTTACCTAAGCTATTAACTGGAACTAAACAAATGGCATTAATATTAGTCATAATGGCACCCGGATGAGTTGTGTAAGCCAACAAAAACGTCGACTACTTATACTCTGAAACGTCAGGCTAGGTTTGTTAGGTAAATTAGCTTTCCACCAGTATATGATAATTGTGTGGGAATCACAATGACGGTATTCGAGAAAATCCGAATTGTTATAGCTTTCAGAGCGAAAAGCAAGTGTCTTCACCGGCAAGCGACCCTTTTCCAGACTTGGGAAAATATGCGTCCCGGCCCTCTGCTCCGGCTAGTGGCGGCCGCCTACTCCTGTGGAATATTACAAATAGGTATATTTTGTTTAGTGTCAGAAATGAAATGGTATCTTCACTAATAAAGGCTGCAGAAGAAACTATACCAAATCGTGTTATTAAGGTTGGCATTGAAAGCCCAGTTCTGTCTAATAAAAATATGGTTATTATGAAGAAAAAACAAGGCTTCACTGCAACCAAATAAAACAGTAATACAGAACACAAATGACATGTTTGTATATACTATATATATAATCTATATATATATATATATAATATATATTATAATATTATTATATATATATATATATATATATATATATATATATATACCCAAACACCATATTTGTTCACTAACCGTAAAAGCTTTGTTCAAATTGTTGTTCAAGCCTCTCCTTTTTCAGATTAAAAACTATATTTTTCTGATAGATTTTGATGCGTTTGAATAATTGAGAATTTTTTTTAAAAATTTTTTTTTTTTTAAATTTTTGGGGAAAAAAAAATTTTTATTTAAAAAAAAAAATTTTAAATTTTTAAAAA